>CAMOHE010002140.1:6171-46986 GCA_946598075.1 Artocarpus hirsutus
CTTGAGAAGGAGAGGCACACCATGACTATCCTTTAAAAGGACGAGGTCAAGAAGGAGCTCAATGCCAAAAACATTGAGCTAGATCAAATCAAAGAGGCTCTTACTCGGGCTGAAGAAGAGGCCAAGAAGGCAAAGGAAAAGGCTGTACAGGCCAAGATAGCGGCAGAGGAATGAGGCCGACCAGTCCTGGGATGAGGTCATCCACCTTAAGGATCAGTTGTGCCCTCCCAAGCCGAGCACTAGCGATTCCCGAGGGAGGAGCTGCCAGGCTATCTCGCCTAAGCTGTGGAGGAGTTAAAGGCATCCTCGAAGTATGCCGACTACTACTACTTGGGGATGACCGACCTTCAGGATTACCTTATTAGGAAGCATCCCAAGGTGGTGGGCCTTAATTGGTCGCTCATTGTCAAGTCAAAGTAGGGTGAGGCGCAGCAACTCGAGCTAGAGGAAGTGGTTGAAGTTGACAGTTAAGACAGCAGGGACAACCAGAGCAGCGACGGTGGTGAGGATAATGCCGGGGACGAGTCCTAGGCTTAGTCCTCTATTTTCTTTTTTCTTTATCTAGGCTCGAGAGATGCCTAGTTATTTGTATCTCCCCAACACTTCCTATAATGAAATTTTTATTTTTCCAAAGTTTGTTGCTTCTTAGAATTTTTCTTTTAGTTTTGATCTTTGAATTTTTCTTTTCTAAGTGCGATTGCTCTTGAATTAAAAATTTCGTTCTTTGAAAGCATGTGGGGCTCCTTGAGAATGAAGTTCAAACCTCATACCTCTAAGTTAGCTGCTTCTCAAGAGAGCAATTGAGTTAGGAATTCTTCCATGTTGGATGTTCCTTAGGAGAAATGTTCTTGACTCATGGATTCTGAACTCGCATTTTTCCAATTGCATTCTCGCTAAGTTTAGCATTTCAATGACGAAACATCTTACTTTTCAAGTTAAATGTTCCTCAAAAAAGATGATGAACTTGTTTATCGAGTTTAGCCAAGCAGGGAAAGTCCATTTCTTGATTAGGTAGAGCACAACGGCATGTGGTACCCAGTACCCTGTGATCCCCTTAGACTTGTTTAAGTTCATTCGAACTTTTACATGTCTAGTATAGGTTGGGCATGGTCATGCTAGGGTGACTTTGTCTGGGTGGTCTATACGGCAATAGACTAATGGTCGGCATTATGCCGACTAGCCCTTAAGTTCGGTTGTTCAAGGTGACCCTCCCTCTTCGGGAGTTAGTTTCTGGTCCCTCAGATTGGAGTTATTGTAGGAAAAATAATACGCAGTGGAATTTTAAAAATTTATATCAAAGTATTTTCTAAAACATAAGTTTGACATGCTATATGCATAAATTAACCAGACCTTACTAACCTTTGAATGTCGAAGAACTCCCGTAATCTGTGAAGAGAAGTAACATTTCAAAAGAGCCTCAACCAACTGGTTTTCCTTGCTATTCTCTATCCATGATCAGAGTGAGTGTGGGCTCACATGTACAGCTCTTCCACCAGGTGACTCTCCTTCCAACCAATTGAGAGAACCTTAAGCTAGTGTTCGTGATTTGTGAACAAGAGCTCTAAGGGAGTTTCAGAATCTCACCAATAGAGTTTCATTCTTAATCTCTCAACTAATCTAAATAATAGTGACACTCACTCCCTTGTTATAGAGGTTGGGTCTAGAAGTCAGTCCTAGTCAAAGACCATAGTCATTTGAGTTTTAAAGACCATAGTCATCTGAGTTTTAGCATCGATGTCAGCTCCGTTGGTTTGAACCTCAATGAGGTAACCCATGACCAGCATCATGTGCTCCTTTACAGATGTCCCCAACCTCTCTTTATAGTTTAAGAGTTTTCGAAGTGCCCCTTGCCGCTTTGTTAGGGCCTAACCTCCAAACATGTCTTCCAAATTATCCAAGATCTGCTTAGCAATCTCATAATCCTCATGTTAAGCCTGCAACATGTTATTCATGCTGGCCATAACATAGTAGCGGGCCTAATCGTTTGCATCTTTTTAGTGATCGTACACTTGGAATTGCTCATTGGTGGAATCTCCCATAGGCTCTAAAGGACAAGAAGTTGTCAGTACAAATTTCAATTTCTCAAAGGAGAGGACAATATTCAAGTTCCATTTCGAATCATTATAATTCTCTCTAGTTAATTGGTTTTTATCAAGTATCGAAGATAAAGCGTTTTTAGAGATTTTGAATCTACAATAAAGAATCATATACCAAATATAAGCAAACATATCATAATAATTTAGTAAGATAACACAATCATGTAAAAACATACAAATGTGTTTGTGTGTCAAAACCTTGAAAATATCACAACCCTACAATGTAATTCCTAACTCAAAATTCAACAAGCTCCTAGGGGAGTCATAGCAAATTCAATCAGGAACACGAATCCCCTCTTGATTAATATATGCCATCCAAGACCTGTATGATCCAACATATATTAATAATCGTTTCTTTGGTCATTAATTCTATTAACAGAGCTCCTAGGGAGGTTAATAATAAAATTAACATAAGTGTATAACTATCATTTCAATATTTTTATCTACGATTTATAATCACCACCTAGGGGTGTGTAGCCATAAATCATGATAAAATACCTTATCCTCTTAGAGATCTAATTTGGTACATGATAGAAATCCCTTCCTAGGAGTTAGGACCACCATGTTCTTCCTATGGACCAATGATGGAGGCCTTAGGTTCTCTCTTTGAAAACCTTCTCCCACTCAATCTTTTGAAATCAAGGTTTTATTTTAAAAGACATGCATGAACAATTTTAATATGAGCAGCACTCTCTATTCTATATGACATGTTATCAATATACATGGCAAATCATATTTAATGCAAACAAGCAAAGTAATTAAGCAAAGCTACAAGCAAAATAATAATAAATAACTGTAATATTATGGTTCCATTCTAGAAAATAGAAAAAACAAAGATTACAAGAGAATAATCAAAACATATTATCGATTCTTCATCCTTGAATCCTCAAGTTGTATCCTTCTTCATGTAAACCTCATCTTTAAGTCTTCAATCCTATATGAATCAAATACTTCATATTTTTGATCATATCCAAATTTAATGTTTCTCAGAATTGTCCCAAATATAAAATTAAAACTACATGAAAAACTACTCCTTTACTAAAAAAAATTTCCAGCTCTTGGCTGGCAAGCCGATCTGTATGATCAGCCTATCGGTCATGACCCTCTGGCCTATCGAGCTTTTTAGGTTGGCCTGTCGGTCGTGACTATTCAGCCTGCCAAACTGAAAAGTTTGGCCTGCCTCCAGAGCCTCTTGATTTCTACCCGCTTGATGGCCTACCAAACCTCACATTCGTCCTACCGATTACGACCATCGGCCTGCTGAACTAGAGGGTTTGGCATGCCAACCGAGCAAAAACTACCCTTTTCAGAAAATACAGTTTCTTATGCAATTTATCAATTTTATTCTCAACAATTCAAAAACATAAAATTAGAGACTTAGGAAATACCTAGGAGCGTCATCATCGATCTTCTAGGTCCCCAAATGATTATTTGATTACAAAATTCTTACAAATTTAAAATTAAATAATAATTCCTAGACGAAGATGATAGTCTGCCATCTAATTACATGAAAAACCTAGATACACATTCTAACCTCTAAGAAATCATAATCGGTATTAATTAATAAATAATCAAATAATAATTTAATCAACCATAATTAATTAATAAACATTCACCATATAATCCATGACAACATATAAAAATATATAGAAACCTAGAGTGCCAACTCTCTATAAAATTAAATTCAAGCATAGGAGAGATAAAGATCACATAATTATATATATAGCATGATCACAAGCTCGTAAATTTATGTAAAAACCATGGCTCTGATACCAATTGTAGGAAAAATAGTATGCAGCAAAATTTTAAAAATTTATGTTAGATTATTTTCCAAAACACAAGTTTGACACGCTATATGCATAAATTAACCAGACCTTACTAACCTTTGAATGTCGAAGAACTCCCATAATCTGTGAAGAGAAGTAACATTCTAGAAGAGCCTCAACCAACTGGTCTTCTTTGCTATTCTCTATCCACAATTAGAGTTAGTGTGGGTTCATACGTACAACTCTTCCACCAGGTGACTCTCCTTCCAACCAAATGAGAGAACCCAAAGCTAGTGTTCGTGATTTGTGAACAAGAGCTCTCAGGGAGTTTTAAAATCTCACCAGCAAAGTTTGACTCTTAATCTCTCAACTGATCTTAATAATAGTGAGACTTACTCCTTTTTTATAGAGGTTAGGTCCAAGAGTCAATCCTTATCAGATAATGTCTCAAAATTCAAATTAGAATCAAATTCGGATCAATATTTGATGAAATCCGCGTGAAAATGTGTGATCTTTTTATCGCGTAATTGGCATGCCAATCTGTCTAACCGGCATGTCAAACTTGCCCCATCGGTAGGCCGAATCATCGATAAAAATCTCAGCAAATCTTTTATCTTTCACCCTAGATTCTATAGGATAAAGTCTCAGTTTTAATTCAAATAGCCCAATAAAAAGTTATTTAATTAAAACAATTTTATCTAAATAATCTCTAGGAAAATAAATGAATTCCTGATAATTCAACAAGTTTATCTTGAATTAATTCAAAATTAATCCAACCGATAAACAGACATAAATTATCTAATCTGGATAATTCAACAAGTTTATCTTGAATTAATTTTGTCACAAAACTAATTCAACCGATAAATAGATATGAATTATTTTATTCTTCCAAATTTCAACCAATATAATAAATCTGACATAAGTCAAAAATTGTTGGAAAAGCACATCGTATCATTATAGGATTTTGTGAGCTAGCAAAGAGAACCAAATTGACCTATATAGAATCACGAAGCTTGGAGCTACACTCCCAAACTATATAGAATCATGAAGTCTGTGTAGCTAAGGCTCTATGACATTTCATAGTGTATCGTATCCCCATAAGATTATCCATAATTAGCTTAAGGACAAGTTCTGTTTTACCTTCTCGATTATTTTTATCTTATGTCCTATTATCTTACCATCGGAAAACTTACCATCCAAAGACAATATACCATCCGATTACGCTTATATATCCAAATGGTTGAGCTCTTTAGTTTTTCAATTATAGGATAATGCATATAAGAGGATATCACTAATCCTAAAGAGGAACTGTGGATTCCATATCTATGAATAACAAGTCTACACTATCAAGAGTCATGCCTTCAACATACTGGCATATATACCCCTATTAAAATGTGGGTGTCATCCTTTGGTACATCAAAAGACATAAGTCAAGACAATGGGCCCACTATTCATCTTAGGATTAAGATACAACACAAATGATTGTCTAAAGTGAATCGATTTGCTGAGACAGAATTATTAATCGAAATCAATTCACTTTATGTCCTGATCTAACACATCGTCACCTATGACAACGTGCCAATGTTTTTATTCATAGAGTCCACCTCTGATGGTGAAGACAAACCATCTCCCAATAGGGATATAGACAACATAACAATCTTTACATGAATAAAGTGCCTAACTTTATTCTCTTGATTGCAGATCTTATGATTTAGACCGTCACCTTAAGAATTATGTCTTCCGCATAATCTATCCATCATATGCCTAATTCTTGAAGCTTTAGACCGATAATCTTAGACTATTGTTTGCTTAACATACATTCAACAAATATGAATGTAAAGGGGATAAGATTTGATATATAAATAATAAATAAATTTTTTATTGATAAAAATGTCTCAAAAAATATATTACATTTTTTCTCCTTAGGGCATACACATCTAACAGTTATGGCATCCCTCTTCGGGGTTGTATCTTCCTTAACATGCATTGCTCAATGGAATAATGTAGGAATTAAAATTTTTATTGATGTATAATATTTACATTCCAGCCTTGTTTGATAGGCCCTAGTTACAAAAAAAAATGTAGTAGAGGTCAAAAAAGGTTTCTAGCTTTAGTTAGCAAAAGATTTTTTTAAGAATCTTAACATTTTAAGGATGACCAAGTAGGTTACCCTCCATGTCTGATAGCCTGTAGGTGCTTGGTTAGACAATTTCAATGACCTTGTATGGCCCGTCCCATTTTGGACCGAAGGACCCTAACTCGGGCCGTTGAATAGTGACCTTCTTTAGCACCAAATCTCCCACTTTGAAGCTCCTCGGTTGGACCTGTTTGTTATAGTACTGAGCAACGACTTGGCTTTGAGTTGCATTACGAACTATAGCATGGTTCCTATTCTCCTTGAGCAAATAAAGTTCGGACATCACAGTCTCGGCATTTCAAATTTCTTCGACTTTGAAGCTTGGCAGTCTAACTTCCCTGGGGATGACAACCTCAACCCCATATACAAGGGAGAATAGAGCCCATAGCACTTTTGAGAGCTCGTCTATCCATGCCCCTTTGAGGCTTCGAGTTTCTTCTTTAGGTTGTCCTTGATCGTTTTATTGACTGCTTCAACTTGCCCATTGCTCTGTGGGTAGCTTGGAGAGGAGAAGACCTTCTTAATGCCAAGTTGCTCGCATAGGCAAAGGAGACTTGAGGATTTGAACTATTTTACGTTGCCATTCACAATGGTATATGGGATCCCAAATAGACAAATGATGTTTCTCCATACAAAGTTTGTGCACTTAGCCTCGGTCATGTTAGTACATGGCTCTATTTCCACCCATTTGGTGAGGTAGACTGGGCTTAGGCAAGGGGTCCGATAAGATCGACGGCCCACTTATCAAAAGGTCACGTCGATATTACCAAGGTGAGTGGCTCGGTGTGGTGTCTGAGCACCCTCGCAAACTGTTGGCATTTTAGACATTTCTATGCGAAGTCCTTACAGTCTTGCTCCATGGTCGACTAGTAATATCTTTGCCAAAGGCATTTCTGGGCCAGGGATCACTCGCCAGAGTGATTATTATATAGCCCCTATGGATCTCCTTCATGAGATATTGAGCTTCTTTGGGACCTACGCACTTTAAACATGGCGTAGTGTAGCCTTGTCGATATAGCTTCCCGCCAATCATCGAATACTGGACTAAGCTGTTGTGAATCTAGTGGGCCTCTTCTTGGTTGCTGGGCGATTCAGCTGTAATCAGATATCAGATGATGGGGTCCATCCAAGTGGTCTCCTACTCTTTAACTATGCTTGCTACTTCCTTGTTGATACTTGGCTTGGCTAATCTTTCAATGGGGACCAACGTCAACTCACTATCGCCTAAGCCTGAGGTGAGCCGAGCAAGCGCATCGGCCTCAGAGTTTTCTAATCTAAGGATCTGTTTGAATGAATAAAATTTGAACTGCTTAAGCAATGTTCTAATCTCTTGTAAATACACGGTCATGGATTTTGTTTGAGCTTACAATAGTCCAGTGGCCTGTTGGACGATGAGCATGGAGTCCTATGGATGACTATGCGGTCTATCCCAAGATCCTTGGCGATTCTAAGTCCTACCAGAAGTGTTTTGTACTCCGCCTCATTGTTAGTGGCCTTGAAATCGAATCGAAAAGCATAGATTATCTTATATCCATCTAGGCTGGTTAAGACTCGCCCGGCATGCAAACCCTTAATGCAAGAGGATCCATCCATAAAGAGCTTCCATTTTGGTTCCAGTGCGGAGGTGTGATCGCCTTCACTATAGCTAGGGATGTTTTGGTTTTCGACGGGTGCTTTCTCAGCTAGAGATGTGTGTTGTTTGATATTAGTGAACTCGGCAATAAAATCTGCAAGGGCTTGGACCTTGATTACCATCCTCGGTACAAAATGAATGTCATACTAATCGAGTTTGATCAGCCATTTGGCCATTCATCCTGATATCTCTAGACTCTAGAGAATCTGTCAAAGAGGGGACTTTGTTGGGACTCAGATAGTGTGGCCTTGAAAATAAGGCTGTAGTTTTTGAGCCAAAGTAACTAGGGCAAATGCTAGTTTTTTGAGTGGAGGGTACCTCTCCTCGGCACCCTAGAACATATGGCTTGTGTAATAGATAGGATTTTGAACTCCGTCTTCTTGGATGAGGGCTGAGCTTACAGCGTTTTCAGACACGACGAGGTAGGCATACAAGACTTCTCCTGGTAAAGGTTTGGATAGGAGCAGAGGCGTGGCTAAGTTCCTCTTTAAACTCTAAAAGGCTTTCTTACACTCCAGTTCCATTCAAACCTCCTTTTAAGTGCCTAAAAAAATAGATGGCACTTGTCGGTAGACTGAAAGATGAACCTTGAAAGGATATGCCTATGAGTTTCTACACATCCTTTACTGTCGGAGGTGAATGCATGTCTATGACAACTTGAGCCTTGGCTGGGTTAACCTTGAGTCCTCTTTGATTGACCAAAAATCTGAGAAATTTACCTAAGATAACCCCAAACACACATTTTGCTGGGTTGAGTTTCATCCCATACTCCCAGAGAATGTCGAAGCTTGCTTGGAGATCAGCCATGTGGTCCACTGCTTAGACGGATTTAACTAACATATCATCCACGTAGACTTCCATGGTTTTGCTGATCAACCGAGCAAACATTTTGTTGACTAGGCGTTGGTAGGTAGCACCGACATTCTTAAGTCCAAAGGGCATTACTACATAACAATAGAGCCCTTGGTCGGTAATGAAGGAGGTTTTTATTTGATCTTCCTCGGCCATCCGTATTTGGTTATAGCCAGAATAGGCATCCATGAAACTAAGCAGCTCGTGCCTAGCGGTAGCATCAACAAGCTGATCTATTTAGGGTAGTGGAATGCAGTCCTTGGGGAAGGCCTTGTTTAGGTTGGTGTAGTCCATACAAACCTACCATTTTCCATTTGCCTTCTTGACTAGGACCATATTTTCTAACTACTCTAGATACTTTACTTCTCGAATGAATCTCACCTTAGGAGCTTCTAGACTTCTTCATTAATGGTGGCATACCTTTCCAAGTTGAAGGCCCTTCTCTTCTGAACAACCAGCTTATAATCTGGTCAGACGTTAAGCCGGTGACAAATTATGATAGGATCAATGCCAGGCATCTCCTCATGAGACCATGCAAACACATCCTAATACTCTATAAGGAGCTTCTTAAGGTCGGCCAAGATCTCAGGTTTCAGCTGAGAGCCGAGTTGGATCGTATGATCAAGATGTGCTAGGTGAAGGCTGAACAGTACCTAATCCTCAACAGGGGTGGCCCTCACCTCCTCCTCAGGCATATAGGGGTCAAGGTCGAAAAGTATCTTAGGTGCTAGCTTAGTTGGGAACTATATGTCGTCAACCTTATAAACGGCTGAGACATTTAATTGTCGAGCTGATGCAGCCTTAACAGCATTAGCACAGCAAGCTCAGGAATCCTTGTGTTGTGACCTGATTACTCCGACCCCGTGGTTCGTTGGGAACTTCATGGCTAAGTGGTAGGTGGAGACCACAACCTTTAGTGCATTTAATGTCAGACAGCTAATAATAATATTGTATTGGGATAGTTTGTCAATGACAAGGAAATCAACAATGCATGTCACCCGAGTAGCACCCTCACCCAAGGTGACCAGCAGGCCAACCTTCCTAACTGCTCGGATGCATTCACCAATGAAGCAATAAAGTGGCATCTAGACAGGGATAAGGGTAGCATTGCTGATCTTCAGCTTGTTGTATGCCTGCTTGAATAGGATGTCAACAGAGCTACAATTGTCGATGAGCATATGCCGCACTATGTTGTTGGCAATGTACAACTCGCACACAAGGGTGTCATTATGCGGGTGGATTAATTTATTCACCTCCTCTTCTGTAAATATGATCAGCATGTCTTGCTGGTAGTAGATTTTATTGATGTGCTTGGACATGTTAATGAGCTCGCCTCTCTCAACCAACCGAGCTTCTCAGATGTAAGCCCACCGCCCACTCGATGTGTCCCCGGTGATTGGCCCTCCAAAACTTATGTGAATAATATTCGAGGGTTCCAGGGCGTTTCCACCATCGTTGTGTATGCAGTTCGAGCCATCTCGGCTCGGTTGGTCGTTTCTCCCAACTGTAGAGCCTAGAGTTAAAACTCACTCTACAAACTCCCGTAAATGCCTGTCTTGGACCAGTCTCTCGATGTGGTCCTTGAGCTAAATGCAGTTGCAAGTGTTATATCCTACATCCTTATGAAAATTGCAATACTTGCTATGGTCTCGCTTTGTCTTACTACCCTTGAGATTGGACAGGTTGACTAGTAGGTTCCTCTCGCTCACCTAGATAAGTACTTCATCAATGCTCACTACCAGGGACGTGTAGCTCTAGAATTTCCTGGTCGGTGCTTTCAGCTTTTCGGTCTTCTTGTCCTTCTTCTACTTCTTGTTCTACTCGACGCTCGGTTGCTTAGGCACCTTTTTTAGTTTCTTCTCCTTCTTCGCGCCATTACTACTTCCCTCTTATCGATGGCTCTTCATATATTCAGCCTCATCGACATACCTTTACGCATAGCCGAGCATATGAGAAAATGTGCTCAGCTACTTGAAGGCCAATGACCAGGTCAGCTTTTTATCTCAGAGACCCCCTATGAAGGCATGCTTTAGAGTCTCATCTTTGACATGCTTAACCTCGAGCGCTACTCGGGTAAACCCATTTATGTAATCTTTGACAATGCCATCTCCCTGCTTGACAGCATAAAGATAAGTTATTTCCTTTCTCCTCATTTTTGTTGTGGAGAAGGCTACTACGAAGGTGTCAGAGAGTTGTCAAAAAGAAGTGATTGAACCTAGTTCAAGTTGCCATAACCATTACCGAGTTGGTCTAATCAGGGTCAAGGAAAAGGCCTTGCACATGGCTACGTCACTGGCATTTTGAAAGAGCATGTGTCCCCGGTACAATTCGACATGCTTGTCAGCATCAACGGTCCAGTCGTAGGCCTTAATTTGCAGGACTTTGAATTTAGGCAGCATTGGAGCTTGCGTGATGGCATCGGTAAATGGTGGATCTAAGGCACCAATGTTATCCAACTGAAATAATTGTCATAGATCTCATCAATTTGGCATTGCAGCTTTCGGAGCTAGCAGCTATTGGTATCTTCAGGCAGTTCCACCATATAGGGTGCTCTGCCCTCAACCCTATCACCAACCTCGGGGTGGCGACCTTTTTGAGCCTTCCCTTGGTGCCTGAGTCAATTGAAAACAAAAGCTTGGGAGCCTTACGGGGATGGGGCCTACGCTTCCTACGGGCCAAGGCGGCCTTCTCGAACAAGCCTATTGTTTGCTAAGACACCATGTGTGGATCTTCTAGAGTGCTCTGAGTCGGCTTCACTGAGGTTGGTGACAGCTTCTCCTTCTGGGTATGTATCCGAACAACATTAGCTAGTTCCTAGATAGCTTCTTGGACAACCAAATCTTACACCTGTTTAGCCCTCACTACGCTTACCTGACCCCTAGAACAGGATCTAGTGGCTTGGGGGCGGCCTTTGGGTCTTGCTGGATTTTGGTTTCGATTTCAAGCTTTTCCCGACCCCTCTTGTCGAGCACCCTTATCCCGAGTGTTGCCTCGAGTTACCATCTCAGATCATGGCTTGTTGTGGTTGGTGATTTCAAGTGAAGGCATAGGCACCCTCCTTCTAGCGCCAAAATATTGATGCTTACCATCGTATGGCGGCGGATCAACACCACGTGTGGCTACGCACGGTGGACAGCTCTTCCTTTTTCAGAAAATACAATTTCTTATGCAATTTATCAATTTTATTCTCAACAATTCAAAAACATAAAATTAGAAACTTAGGAAAAACCTAGGAGCGCCATCATCTATCTTCTAGGTCCCCGAATGATTATTTGATTACAAAATTCTTACAAATTTAAAATTAAATAATAATTCCTAGACGGAGATGATAGTCCGCCATCTAATTACATGAAAGACCTATATACATATTCTAACCTCTAAGGAACCATAATCAGTATTAATTAATAAATACTTGAATAATAATTTAACCAACCATAATTAACTAATAAACATTTACCATATAATCCATGACAACATATAAATATATAGAAACCCTAGAGTGTTAACTCTCTAAAAAATTAAATTTAAGCATTTGAGAGACCAAGATCACATAATTTATATACATAGCATAATCACAACTCGTAAATTTACATAAAGCCAAGGCTCTGATACCAATTATTTGAAAAATAGTACGTAGTAGAATTTTAAAATTTTTAATACTAGAGTATTTTTTAAAATACAAGTTTGGCATACTGTATACAAAAATTAACCAGACCTTACTAACCTTGTTCTTCGAAAAGCTCCCGTAATTGATGAAGAGAAAGGACGTTGTAGAAAGACCTCAACCAACTGGCCTTCTTCATTTTTCTCTATCCATTATTCTCTTCCAAGCGACTCTCCTTCCAACCAATTATAGTTTGTGATTTGTAAACAACAACTTTCTAGGAGTTTTAGAGTCTCACTAGCAAAGTACTCGCTCTAGATTTCTCAGTTGATCTAAATAATAATGATCTCACTCCTCTTTTTATAGAGGTTAGGCCCAGGGGTCAACCCTTATTAGATAAGGCCTCGAAAATTTGAATCAAAATTAATATCAGATAAGATTCGCGTGAAAACGCGTGATCTATTATCGCTTGGTCAGTAGGCCAAACTCGTAGATCGGCTTACCGAACATACTCTATTAGTAGGCCGAACCTAAAGAACGGTCTGTTGAACCTATGATTTTTAATCCCTATGAATCTTTATTTTTCACCCACGATTCTTAAGATAGAGCTTTAGTTTTAAATCAAATAACTTAATAGAGAAATTATCTTATTAAAATAGTCATATATAGATACTATCTAGGAAAATAAATATTTTTGATAATTCAACAAGTTTATCTTGAATTAATTTATTCAAAATTAATCCAACAGATAAACGGACATGAATTATTTGATCCTATAATTCAACAAGTTTATCTTAAATTAATTTTTTCACAAAATTAATTCAATTAATAAACAAACATGAATTATCTGATCCTATCAAATTTTAACCAATTTAACAATTTGACGTAAGTCATCAATTATTAGAAAAGTACATCATATCGTTACAGGATTTATTATGAGCTAGTAAAGGGGACTTGATAGACCTATATAGATCAAGCTCCTGAAAATTATGAAACCCAATATCCTAGATATACATTTTATAATTATCAACTCTAATGCTACTCTGCTAAAAGCTTAGAGCTGCACTTTCAAACTATATAGAATCATGAAGCCTATATAGCTAAGTCTTCTTGACATATCATAATGTATCATATCCCTATAGGATTATCCATAATCAATTTATGGACAAGTTTTGTCTTATCTTCCTGATTATTTTTCTCTTACGTTCTATTATCTCACCATCAAAAAACTTACCATCAAAGACTGTATACCATTCGGTTACACCTATGTATCTAAATGGTTAAACGGTCTAGTTTTTCAATTATAGGATAACGCATATAAGAGGATATCAACTACTCCTAAAGAGGAGCTATGGATTTCATAACTATGAATAACAAGTCTATGCTATCAAGAGTCATGTCGCCAACCTACCGGCATGTGCACCAACATTAAATGTGCATGTCACCCTTTGGTATATCAAAAGACATAAGTCAAGACAACAGGCCCACTATTCATCTGAAGATTAAGATACAACACATATGATAGTCTAAAGTAAATCAATTTACGGAGATAAAATTATTAATCCAAATCAATTCACTTTATGTCTCGATCCAACACATCATCACCTATGTTCTATTCATGTTGTCCACCTCTGATGCCTAAGACAAATCATCTCCCGTTAGAGATATAGACAACATAACAATCTTTATATGAATAAAACGCCAAGCTTTATTCCCTCGGTTGCAAATCGTATGATTTAGACCGTCACCTTTAGAATCACGTCTTTCGTATAATCTGTCTATCATATGCCTGATTCTAAAGGTTTAGACTAACAGTCTTAGAATTTTGTTTGCTTATCACACATTCAATAAATATGAACATAAAGTGGACAACAATTTAGTATATGAATAATAAACAAACTATTTATTGATGAAAGTCTCCAAAAACATATTACATTTTTACTCTTTAGGGCATACACGTCCAACACCAACTTGCTGCCCTATGGCATTGAGGTGCCTAAAAGGTAATGCTAGAGCACCTGACCTTTGGTCCCTTGTATTGCATTCTTCCTTGTTTCAAAATATGGTGCTCAAAACTCGTCCAAATCATGGTTTTTTATGTCAAAATATTTCGTAACATCCAAAATACATATGAAACATAAAAAGACAAATAAAACACTAGAAAACTAAGAAACTAACAGAGTCAATACAAAGAAAATGATAGAAAAATATGTGAAATTAAGCACTTATCACAAGGCATCTATTTGGATGACTGACCCTTGTTCTTCTTGTTAGACATGTATGCCCTAAGGAGTAAAAATATAATATATTTTTGGAGATATTTTTATCAATAAAGAATTTATTTATTATTTATATACCAAATTGTTGTCCTCTTTACAATCATAATTGTTGAATACATGATAAGCAAACAAAAGTCTGAGACTATCAGTCTAAGCCTTTAGAATCAGGCATAAGATGGACAGATTATGCAGAAGACATGATTCTAAAGGTAATGGTCTAAATTATAAGATCCGCAATTGAGGGAATAAAGTTAGGTGCTTTATTCATGCAAAAATTGTTATGTTGTCCATATCCCTAATGGGAGATGGTTTGTCTTGGCCATCGAGGATGGACTCCATGAATAAAAACATTGGTGCATTGTCATAGGTGACGATGTATTATATCGGGACATAAAATGTAATTGATTTGGATTAATAATTCTGTCTTGGCAAGTCAATTTACTTTAAACAATCATATATGTTGTATCTTAATCTTCAAATGAATAATGAGCCCATTGTCTTGACTTTGTCTTTTAATGTACCAATGGGTGACATCCATATTTTATGATGGTACATATACCAATACATTGGAGACATAACTCTTGATAGTGTAGACTTGTTAGTCATAGATACAGAATCTATAACTCCTCTTTAAAAGTCGATGATTTCCTCTTCTTATATGCGTTATCTTGTAATTGAAAAACTACAGTACTCAACCATTTAGATACATAGGTGTAACTAAATGGTATACTATCTTTGGTTAGTAAGTTTTCCAATGGTGAGATAATGGAACATAGGAGAAAAATGATCGGACAGGTAAGATAGAATTTTTCCTTAAGCCGATTATGGATAATCCTATATGGATATGATATATTATGGATACTTAGCTATTCGGGCTTCGTAATTTTATATAGTTCGAGAGTGTAGCTCTAAGCTTTTAGTGGAGTAGCGTTAGAGTTGATAATAAAGAAATATATATCTGGGATATTGGGTTTCATAATTATCAGGAGCTTGAACTATATGGATCCATCAGGTCCCCTTTGCTAGCTCCTAATAAATCCTATAACTATACGGCATGCTTTTCTAACAAATTGGTGACTTATGTTAAATTATTAGATTAGCTAAAATCCAATAGGATCAGATAATTTTTATCGATTGAATTAATTTTATGTAAATTAATTCAAGATAAACTTGTTGAATTATCTAGAATATTTATTTTTTTAGAGATTATCTTAATATGGTTGTTTTAATCAGATAACTTTTCTATTGGGTTATTTGACTTAAAATTGAGGCTTTATCCAGAGAATCTCAAGTGAGAAATAAAAGATTCATAGGGATCATTTGTCATAAATTTAGCAGGCCAATCTTTAAGTTCAGCCTATCGATGAAGCAAGTTCGATAGGCCGATCTGTCAGTTTGACCTATCGATCGAATGATAATTTGGTCATGCATTTTTACACGATTTTATCAAATATTGATCTAGAGTCGAATTTTTGAAGCCTTATCTCATAAGGACTAACCCTTTGGTCCAACCTCTATAAACAAGGAGTGAGACTTCATAATTATTTAGATCAGTTAAGAAATCAAAAGTGAGCACTCTGTTCTGTGAGTCTCTGAAACTCTCCTGAAGAGCTATTATTCACAAATTATGAACCTTGTTTTGGGTTTTCTCAATTAGTTAGAAGATGAGTCACCAAAGAAGAGCTATACGACGTACGCCGCACTCCGATAGTGGATAAAGAATAGCAAAGAAGACCAGTTGGTTAAGGCACTTTTTGAACGTCCTTCTCTTCATCGATTGCAGGAACTCTTTAGCATATAAGGTTAGTAAGATCAAGTTAATTTATGCATATAGCTTGTTAAACTTGTGTTTTAGAAAATACTCTCGTATAGAAAATTTTAGTTTCCACTACGTACTATTTTTCTAACAATTAGTATCCCAACCATGGTTTTTACATAAATTTACAAGTTTGTAATCATGCTATTTTTATAAATTATGTGATCTTGATCTCTTCTGTACTTGAATTTAATTTTTTAAAGAGTTGGCACTTTAGGTTTCTATATATTTATATATTATCATGGAATTATATGGTGAATGTTTATAAATTAATTATAGTTGATTAAATTATTATTTAATTATTTATGAATTAAATAAATACTTAAATAATTATGGTTTATTAATCTTTACTGAGCTCCTCAAGGACTTGGCAGCTACAATTTCTTGCCATCCCTGTTGGACGAGCTCGGTAATGGAAACTCTCCGAATGAACTATAGGGAGAGTGAATGGTTAGAGCTATAGGGGATAGGACTTCTTGAGTAGCACACGTTCATGGTCAGCCTCAGCAAGAAAGTAAGTCCTCGACACTCTTAACTCTAGGTATAAGCTAGTCTTATACCATTGTATGGTCTAATGTTCTTCTTGTTCTCAACCCATGGTTGCCTCTTTAGGTAGCTATGACCTTCATGTTAGACATGATGTCCTAAGAAGTAAAATATTGTAATATGTTTTAGAGACATTTTATTGATAAAGAATTTATTTATTATTCATATACCAAATGTTATCCTCTTTATATTCATATCTATTGAACATATGAAAAGTAAACAAAAGTCTGAGACTGTCGGTCTAAACCTTTAAGAATCGTGCATATGATGGACAAATTATGCATAAGACATAAATCTTAAAGGTGACGATCTAAATCATAAGATCTGCAATCGAGGGAATAAAGTTGGGCACTTTATTCATGCTACGATTTTTATGCTATCTACATCCCTAATGGGAGATGGCTTGTCTTGGTCATCGAAGTATAGAAACACTAGTGCATGGTCACATGTGACAATGTATTGGATCAGGGGCATAAAAGTTGAATTGATTTGGTTAATAATTTTGTTTGTGCAAATCAATTTGCTTTAGACAATCATATGTGTTGTGTCTTAATCCTGAAATGACTAATGGGCCCATTATCTTGACTTATGTTTTTTGATTACTAAAGGATGACATCTTGACTTTATGATGATATGTGTACCAGTATATTGGAGACATGACTCTTAATTGCATAGACTTGTTGTTCATGGATATGGAATTCATAGCTCTTTTTGTAGAGTTAATGATATTCTCTTATATGCGTTATCCTGTAATTGGAACACTAGAGCACTCAACTATTTGGATGCATATGTGTAATCGAATGATATACTATCTATAGATAGTAAGTATTCCAATGGTGTGATAATGGAACATAAAATAAAAAAATCAAAAAGGAAAATGGAATTTATCCTCAAGCCGATTATGAATATCCTATAGGGATATGGCATATTAAGTCATGGACAATTAGCTTATTGAAGCTTCGTAATTTTATATATTTCGAGATTGTAGCTGTAAACTTTAATGAAGGTCTATAATTATAAAATATGTATATGGGATATTGTATTTTATAATTATAGGAGCTTAAACTGTATATGTCCATCGAGTCCCCTTTATTAGCTCATAATAAATCCTATAATAATATGGCATATTTTTTCTATATATTAGTGACTTAAGTTAAATTATTAGATTGGCTGAAATTCGATAAGATTAGATTTAATAATTCATATCAGTTTATCTGTTGAATTAGTTTTGTAAATTGATTCATGATAAACATGTTGAATTATTAGGATAATATTTTATTTTCTATAAGATTATTTAGATATGACTGTTTTAATCAAATAACTTTTCTATTGGATTATTTGGATTAAAACTGAGGCTCTATCTAAGAATCTCAGGTGAAAAATAAGATATTCTTAGGGATCAAATTATTGCAAGTTTGGCTGGCCAATGCATTAGTTCGGCCTGCCAATGGAATAAGTTCAACAGGCTGATCTCCTAGTTCGGCCTGTCGATCTTTGAGATAATCTACATACAATTTTTAGATGTGTTTTTACATAAGAAGTTGATCCAAATTCGAATTTTGAGGTCTTATTTGAGAGGGATTTGTTGAAAAAACAATACACAGCAAAAATTTTAAAATTTTTTAATTAGAGTATTTTTCAAAAGACAAGTTTAACATGCTATATGCATAAATTAACCAGATCATATTAACCTCGTTTACTGAAGAGCTCTTGCAATCTGTGTAGAGAAAGGCATTCTATAAGAACCTTAACCAACTGATCTTCTTTGCTATTCTCTATCCACGATCGGAGTGCATGTGGGCGTAAAACGTATAGCTCTTCCCTGGTGACTCTCCTTCTAACCAATTGAGAAAACCCAAAACTAAGATTCGTGATTTGTGAACAATAGCTCTTAGGGAGTTTTAAAGACTCACAGACTAGATTGTCACTCTTAATACCTCAACTGATCTAAATAGCATAGAAAACTCACTCCTTATTTATAGAGGTCGTCCCTAGGTTGGTCTTTATCAGATAAGGCATCAAAAATTCAAATCTAGATCAATATCTGATAAAAATGCATGCAAACATGTGATCAGATTATCGTTCAGTTGATAGGCCAAACTAGAAGATCGGCCTAATGAACTTACTCCATCGGTAGGCTGAATTGGAAGATCGGCCCGCTAAATTGGAAGATCGGCCTGTCGAACTTACGATAAATGATCCTTGCGAATCTTTATTTCCCACCTAAGATTCTTAGGATAAAACCTCAGTTTTAATTCAAATAACTCAATCGAGAAGTTATTTGACCAAAATAACCATATCTAGATATCTTTAAGTTAATAAATATTTTCGATAATTCAACAAGTTTATGTAGAATTAATTTTTTCACAAAATTAATTCAATCGATAAACAAAGATGAATTATCTTATCCTATCGAATTTCAGTTAACCTGATAATTTAACATAAGTCACCAATTTATTAGAAAAACATGCATATTGTTATAAGATTTATTATGAGCTAGCAACGGGGGCCAGATGGACTTATATAGTTCAAGCTCCCGATAATTATAAAACCTGATATCTCAGATATCTGTTTCATAATTATCAACTATAACGCTACTCCATTAAAAGCTTAGAGCTGCACTCTTGAACTATATAAAATTATGAGGCCCAAATAGTTAAGTATCCATGACATATCATAATATATTGTATCCATATAGGATATTCATAATCGGCTTAAGGATAAATTCTGTCTTATGTTCCCAGTTATTTTTCTCTTATGTTCCATTATCTCACCATCGGAAAACTTACCATCCAAAGACAGTTACCATTTTGTTACACCTATGTATCTAAATGGTTGAGCGCTCCAATTTTTCAGTTATAGGATAACGCATAAAAAATGATATCATCGACTCCTAAAGAGGAGCTATGGATTCTGTATCTATGAATAACAAGTCTACGCTATCAAGAGTTATGTCTCCTATGCACCGCATACGTGCTAACATAAATTATGGATGTCACCCTTTGGTACATCAAAAGATATAAGTCAAGACAACGAATCTACTATTCATCTCAAGATTGAGATGCAACACAAATGATTGTCTAAAGTGAATTATTTTGCCAGGACAGAATTATTAATCTAAATCAATTACACTTTATATCCTGATCTAATACATCATCACCTTTGACAATATACCAATGTTTCTATTCGTGGAGTCCACCTCCGATGGCCAAGACAAACCATTTCCCGTTAAGGATATAGACAACATAACAATCTTTGCATAAATAAAGCCCGTAACTTAATTCCCTTAATTATGGATCTTATGATTTAGACCATCACCTTTAGAATAATGTCTTTCATATAATTTGTCCATTATATGCCTGATTTTAAAGGAATTGACCGATAGCTTCAAACTTTTGTTTGCTTATCATACATCCAACAAATATGAACGTAAAGAGGATAACAATTTAGTATATGAATAATAAATAAACTCTTTATTGATAAAAATATCTCCAAAAACATAATATATTTTTACTCCTTAGGGCATACATGTCTAACAATCTCCCACTTACACTAAGTGAGTAAATATGAAAAATCTTGCATAGCCATAGCTCCACATACCTCTCGAAAACTCTCAGAGTTAGAGTCTTCATGAATGGATCAGATAAATTGTCCTCGATTGTGATTTTGCATACAGCAACATGCATGCCAACTACGAAGTCCTTTATTACATGTTACTTTCGAAAAATATGCTTACTCTTCTTATGAAATCTTGGTTCCTGAGCATATGCTATCGCTGCAGTATTGTCACAATATAGGGATACTGCATTATCCATATCAAGAACTACTTCAAGATCCCCAAGGAACTTACAGAGCCATATTGCTTCTATCGAAGCATCACTAACTACCACATACTAAGCCTCCATTGTTGAATTCAAAGTGCAATCTTGCTTGACACTTCTCTAAACAATGGCACTGCCTCGATCTCCTTGAATCCAAATAGGATTGAAAATCTAAATTAGTATGTCTTAGAGGTGTTAAATCCTTACTCGTATATACAAGCATATACCCTCGAATCTTTTTCTGGTACTTGAAAATATACTTGACCGCAATCCAGTGGTTGGGTCTTGGATTCGATTGGAATCAACTCACTATCCCAACTGCATAACTAATATGCAGTCGTGTGCAAAGCATGGCATACATGAGACTACCCACTACTGAAGCATAAGGCACCTTCTTCATGTCTTCTCTTTCTTCATCAGACTTTGGTGAGCGTTTCTTGGAAAGAGTAATTCTAGACCTAGATGGTTGCCCACCTTTCTTAGAATCCTGCATTGCAAACCTTGCAAAAATTTTATCTATGTAGCCTACTTGGGACAAAGCTATCATTATGTTCTTCCTATCCTGAAAGATCTAGATACCGAGAACAAAAGTAGTCTCACCCAACTCCTTCATGTTAAATTGCTTAGTTAACCATAATTTGATAGATGACAATGCCCCAACGTCATTGCCAATTAGCAAAATGTCTCTACATAGAGTAGCAGAAAAACCACTTTCCCATCTTTATTGTGTTTTTAAACACATGGTTCATCCACATTTCGTGCAGACCCATAAGTCTTGATCACTTGATCAAATCTTGTGTTCTAATAACAGGAAGCCTACTTAAGTCCATAAATTGACTTTAGCAGCTTACAAACCTTACCCTCTTGACCATTAGCCTTGAACCCATGTGGCTATACTATATAAATGGACTCATTAAGATAGCCATCTAGAAAAGTCATCTTGACATCCATCTGTCAAATCTCAGAGTCGAGAGCAGCTGTTATGGACACGAGAATGCAGATGGACTTAAGCATGGCTGCTAGTGAAAAGGTTTCCTTGTAATCAATTTCTTCCTTTTGCATGTATCCCTTAGCTACCAGTCTAGCCTTATAGGTTTCGAATTTTTCATCTTCTTCTCTCTTTCTCTTATAGATCCATTTACACCCTATAGGTTTTAACCCTTTGGGAAGATCCACAAGTTCCCAGACTTGATTAGTCTCCATAGAATTCATCTCTATGTTCATGGCCTCTGTTCAGAGTTTTAAATCAACATTCTCCATAGCCTCTTTATAAGTGTAAGGATCCCTATCATGTTCAACTAGTTCAGCCAAAAAGGCTTCACCATTGAGCATATACCTCTCAGGTTGGCGCTCGATCCTCCCACTATGCCGAAGCCCTTTGGGTTGTTGTTTGGTTGGTTTTTCTACACTGATTGGAACGATTTCATTTGGAACCCTTAGAGTGATCGAATCACTCGCCAACTCCTTGAGCAGCACTTTGCTTTAGGCTTAAAGTCGTCCATGTAACTTGCCTTAAGAAATATTGCATTAGTTGAAACCACAACTTTATTTTCCTTTAGGTTATAGAAATAACCCATTTTTGTCCCTTTTAGATATCCTACAAGCATACAAACACCCGAACGTACTTCCAACTTATTCACTTCCTTAAACAAGACATGAGCCAGACATCCCCATATGCAAATATAGTTTAAGGATGTCTTTTTCCTTGTCCAAAACTCATGAAGAGTTTTAAGAACCAATTTTAAAGGTACATTGTTCAAAAGATAATATGCGGTTTGTAGTGCATATCCCTAAAAGGATAAAGACAATGATGAATAGCTCATCATGTACCTGACTATATCCAACAAAGTCTTATTCCTTTTCTCAGCTATGCCATTCTGTTGCAGAGTGCCTAGCGTAGTCAAATGGGATAGAATCCCAATATCTAATAAGTGTCCCAAGAACTCATTAGAAAGGTATTTACCACCTTGATCTAATCGAAGTGCCTTTATAGGCCAACCTAATTACTTTTCCACTTCAGCCCGAAACTCCTTGAACTTGTTGTAAGTTTTGCTTTTGTGATGCATTAGGTACACATACCCATACCTTAAGTAATCGTCAATAGAAGTGATGAAGTACTTGTATCATCCTCGTGCCTAGATGTTCATAGGTCTGTAAACATTACTATACACAAGTTCTAGAACTATTGCTCTTAGGCCTAAATGGTCTTTTGGTCATTTTACCCTTCAAACAAGATTCACATTGTGGTATAGATTCCACCTTTAAGTGACTTGAAGGTTCATCCCTTACCAACTTTTGAATCCTATTTAAGTTAATATGACCTAGCCGCAAATGCCAAAGATAAGTCTTATTAGAGTGAATAGTTTTAAGTCTTTTAAAGTTATTATCATTAACCTCAGTATTCAGCAGTAAGTCTATCTTAGATTTGATAACATATAGATTATCTTACATCCATTCATCACAGATAAAAGATTTGTTTTTTCAAATCACTGCTTTATTATTAAAAGAATCTACATAAGATTTTTTAAATAAACAAGCTATAGCAATTAAATTCCTTTTAAGTTTAGGAACATAAAAACAATCTCACAAAAATAAATTTCTATAATTATCAAACTAAAGATGGATGTCTCCCACTGCTTCAGCCAACACCAAGGATCAATCGCCCATCCGAAGTGTGAAGTCTTCACAAAATAGACTTCTCGTTTCTTTGAACCCGTGCAAAGAAACACAAACATGATTAGTTGCTCTGGAATCTCTGACCTAAGTGTCACTAGATTCCTCAACCAAACAAGTTTCAATAACCAGAAGATCACACTACCTACTCAGGAAAGGAAGTTCTTACAATTCTTCTTGATGTGCTTGACCTTCTATAGAAAAAGCATTTGAGCTTCTTCAGGTTCTTCTTTTTCTTCTTCTTGTTCTTGCCGTTTGCAAGAATAGAACACTTCCCGTTCTTGGCCAGTTGCTTCTTTTTATTCCTAGGATTGGGATTGGAACCAAAAGCAGCAGCCAATTTGGCCTCACCACTAGCAGGAGTTTCCCTAATTAGATTTTTGAACTCCTATAACTACTTCATCAACTCAATCAAGGTCATATCTTGTCTATTGCTTAAATTAAATGAAGCTCTAAACGAAATAAACTCCTTAGATAGAGTCTCAAAGACTATAGTCATCTGTGTATCAGTATCAATGTTAGCTCCATTAGTTTGAGCCTCAGTGAGGTAACATATGACCAACATCATATGCTCTTTCATAAATGCCCCCTTTGTTTACAGTTAAAAAGTTTCTGAAGAGCCCCTTGCTGCTTTGTTAGGGCTTAGCTTCCAAACATGTCTTCAAGATTATCTAAGGTCTGCTTCAGAGTCTTATAATCTTCATGTTGAGCCTACAGCATGTTATTCATGTTGGCCATAACATAACAGTAGGCCTGATTGTTAGCATCCTTCTAGCGATCATATGCTTGGATTTGCTCATTAGTGGAATTTCCCATAAGCTTAGGAGGACTCAGAGTTTTCAGCATAAATTTCAGTTTCTCAAAGGATAGGATGATATTCAGGTTTCGTTTCCAATCATTAAAATTCTCACCGGTTAATTAGTTTTTGTCAAGTATCAATGATAAAGCATTTTTTGACATTTTTAATCTATAATAAAGAATTGTATACCAAACATAAGTAAACATACCATAATAATTTAGTAAGATAACACAATTATGTAAAATATACAATGTGTTTGTGTATCAAAACCTTGAAAATATCACAACCTTAAAACGATAATTCCTAACTCAGAATTCAACAATCCACCTAGGAGAGAATTGTCAAACTCAATTAAGAACATGAATCCCTTCTTGATTAATATATGTCATCTAGGACCCATATGATCTAGTATAATTAATAATTGTTTCTTAGCCATCAATTTTATTAACAGAACTCATGAGGGAGGTTAATAATAAAATCAACATGAGTGTATAACTATCGTTTTAATATTTTATCCATAATTTATAATCACCACCTAGGGGTGTGCAACGATAAATCATACTAAAATACCTTATCCTCTTAGAGATCCAATATGGTACATGATGAAGTCTCTTCCTAGGGGTCAAAACCACCATGTGCTATCATGGACCAACGATGAAGGCTGTAGGTCCTCTCCTCAAAAATCGTCTTCCACTTAATCTTTTGAAATCAAGATTTTATTTTAAGAGACATGCATGAACAATTTTTAATGAGCGGCACTCTCTATTCTATATGACATGTTATCAACATACATGGTAAATCATATTATAATACAGACAAGCAAAGCAATCACGCAAAGCTACAAGCAAATTAATATGAATTAGCCGTAATATTATAGTTCCACCATAGAGAAAAGAAATCAAAGATTACAAGAGATAAATGGAAATATATTATCGATTCTACATCTTTGAATCTTCAAATTATATCCTTCTTCATGTATTATCTAGCTTCAAGTCTTCAATCCCACATGGATTGAATACTTCATATTTCCAGTCATATTCAAATTTAATGTTTCTTAAAATTGTCTTAAAAATAAAATCAAAATTGCTGCGAAAAACACACCTTTTTTGAAAATTTACAACTCTCTACCGACATGTCATTCTGTGCAATCGAGCTGCCAGTCATAACCTTTCGGCCTGTAGAACCTGAAAGTTTAGCCTGTCGCCAAAGCCATCAGAATTCTCCCCCACAGACAGCCTGCTGATCCCAAAGGTTTGGCCTGCCAGTTTGTGACCATTGGCCTGCCGAACCCCCTGTCAACCGAGCAAAAATCATGTTTTTCTAGAAAACAGTTTTTGCATAGTTTTTCAATCTTATTTTCAATAATTCAAAAACATAAAAAATTCAGAGACTCAGGAAATACCTGTGGAATGCTATCATCCATTTTCGCTCCGAATGATTATTTAATTACAAAATTCTTACAAATTTAAAATTAAATAATAATTTCTAGAGGGTGATGATAGACTACCATCTAATTACATAAAAACCTAGATACATATTCTAACCTTTAAGGAACCATAACCGGCGTTAATTAATTAATTAATAATTAATAATTTAATCAACCATAATTAATTAATAAAAATTCACCATATAATTTCATGACAACATAAATATATAGAAACCCTAGAGTGCCAACTATCTAAAATTAAATTCAAGCATAGGAGATATCAAGATCACATAATCTATACATATAGCATGATCATAAACTCGTAAATTTATGTAAAAACTATGGCTCTAATATCAATTGTTAGAAAAAAAAATGCACAGCATAAATTTTAAAATTTTTAATTAAAGTATTTTTCAAAACACAAGTTTGACATTCTATATGAATAAATTAACCAGATCTTACTAACCCGTTTACTGAAGAGCTCCTGCAATCTGTGTAGAAGAGGACGTTCCAGAAAAGTCTCAACCAAATGGTATTTTTTGCTATTCTCTATCCACGATTAAAGTGCATGTGGGTGCACAACGTACAGCTCTACCTCGGTAACTCTCCATTCAATCAATTGAGAAAACCCAGAACTAGGGTTCATGACTTGTGAACAATAGCTCTTAGGGAATTTTAGAGACTCATAGACTAAAGTGCTCACTCTTAATTCCTCAACTAATCTAAATAACATAGAAAACTTGCTCCCTATTTATAGAGGTCATTCTTAGGTTTGTCCTTATTAGATAAGGTCTTAAAAACTTAAATCTAATCAATATCTAATAAAAACGCGTGAAAATATGTGATCAAATTATCATTCAGTCGACAGTCCGAACTCGCAGATCAGCCTAACGAACTTACTTTATTGGCAAGCCAAACTTGAAGATCAGCCTACCGAACTTACGATAAATGATCCTTGTGAATCTTTATTTTCCACCCAAGATTCTTAGTATAAAGCCTCAATTTTAACTTAAATAACCCAATAGAGAAGTTATCTGATCAAAACAACCATATCTAGATAATCTCTAGGAAAATAAATTTTTTTGATAATTCAACAAGTTTATCTTGAATTAATTTTTTTCATAAAAGTAATTCAACCGATAAACAGACATAAATTATCTGATCCTATCGAATTTCAATAAATCGAATAATTTAACATAAGTCACCAATTTATTGGAAAAATACGCCGTATCATTATAGGATTTATTTTAAGCTAACAAAGGGGACCTGATGGACTTATATAATTCATGCTCCTAATAATTATAAAACTGTATATCCTAGATATCTGTTTCATAATTATCAACTCTAACGTTACTCTATTAAAAGCTTAGAGTTATTTAAGTGTTTATTGTGTGAACATGATGTGTATGTATGTGCATTCTTAATTCATTGGCATAAGCACTTGCATTGGCTCTCTATGTTACAGCTCACTTACTCAAAATGTACCACGAGTTGTAAAAAGTGTGATCTTGAGCTTATACACTCAAATCAAGGCAAATAAGAACATGGTAACCTTGTGATTAGGTTTTGCCTTATTTTTAAGGTACGTAATGGCGTGATAACTTTGAGATTAGGTTTTGACTTATTTTTGCATTTAATTTTTAGTTTTTTATTTATTTCTCTATCTTGTTGCTCATATCGGGTCAACATCTCATTCTGATTGGACCTATTTCCTTTAGAGGTAAAGGGGAAAAAGGTAGCCTTTCCTTGTAAAGGTGATGCTGATGGCACGATGTGAGATTCATTGTTTTTACATATAGCAATGCTAGTGAATGATTCACTATTTTTTTTAAAACTATGACACAAGATGATTTAAAGACCTCTAGAGAGATGATCGGGTACGAAAGCTTTGAAAAAGCTTTAGGACATATACAATAGCTCGAAAAGAACTCCAAGTTTGAATCTGCATGCTAACATACATTGATATACAGATATATGCTGACTTGATGATTTGATTACGCCTAAACTATGAAATGTGTATCTGTAAAGCCCTCTTACGAATGTCATATAAAATTTAACTTATATCATTAAACTTAATATTCACGAATAAGAAGTTTAGAACAATCAATAATATTCAAACAAGTAACCCATAACAAAACAACATTTTTTTTAAACCACTCACTGAATTTACTTCACCCTCATCAGTTAGCCTGACAGAACACCAAACGCATTCCGCTAATTGATCACCTGTAGAAATAGTTAGTTTACATATACAAAACATCTAACAAAAGATGAGCTCAAATGGACATCTCAAATATTCTTAGATTTCACAAGAAATACTAATATCCAACTTGTCTAAATACATCATAATAAAGGAAGCATTGTATGGTTTCAATGAAGCCAAACATCTAGAAGCACAAGACAGTCTAAAAATAATTATAAGTCCAAAAGAAATCATCACAAATAAAACAATGTCTCAAACAAATAAAAACGCTGAGCCTAATAAACTAAATATTATTTTAGTTTTGAATTTTTTTCACAGCGTGATTCCGTTTCTAATCCAACACTCCTTGTCACATGCCTATCCTCGTCCTCCATCTTAGACAATCTGCCACTTTCCCTTATCTACAACATGATATAAAAAACTAAACAAGCATAAGCTTAGTAAGTATACTTCCTTTTCTCGCAAAATAAAACATTTCAAAGGTTTGGGTAAAAATATAATCGTAACGTGAGCGTGCATTTAGCCTTTTTTTTATAACATATCTTTTCTTTATTTCCATATTAAACATGATTTATGTAATCTTTGAGGCAGCTACTATTGCACCATTAACATAGTTGACACGCCATCACATGAGGAGTGAGGTATCTAATCCCAAACCAAACTAAACAAGTCCCTCTTGCAAGATAGTCCATAGGGGTGTGCAATAATTAATTATGTGATATATATATATATAGATATACTTTTAATATGCTTTTAATAAATCTCATGATAAAACATTTGTTAGACATCCTTGTTGCAACAAGAGTTCTATACAAAGAAGTATTTTAAAACAAACTTAGCTTCATTATAAAATATATACTCAACACTTTTTTATAAATTTTTATTATGTTGCCGGTGAGAATATACTTATTTAATGCTTAGCTTACTTAACTTCTTCTGAGGTGAGGTAATCGTGATTCTTGATGTGCTCACTTTTTTGAATGTTCATGTTAATCATTCACATAATACATGAAATTATCCATGTTTAAAGTATCACTTCATGTAATATATCATCCAACATCATTTTTAAAGACAACTTTGAGTCACAAATATGCACTTAGGGTCAAGAATCATAAAGGCAGATAGTTTGACCTAACAAAGTTAAGACATATCTCAAGAATTTTTGCTAGCCATAAAAATGTCATTTGTTGATTAAAAAAGAATTTTCTAAACCATAAAATAAAATTTGCCAGCACATGTTTGATAGTGAGTAGTCCGTAATCAATCTTCCATATTAAATAAAATGTATCATATAAAAATCCATAAAAATTATTAAGCATATAAAACATTCAATTTCATAAGATATCCAAAAATTAGCATAAGATAAAATCAATATCATTTAGAACATGTTTGAATTGAGAGACGATATAAATTTCAAAGTTGCCTAGCAGTGAACATCATTCAATTAAAAATCTCCATAAAATCAAATATAATTAATACGGCCCTAATAATTTAGTGTGACATGGTATGTAACATGGGTAATGTATGAAAGAACACTTTGAAAATAGAAGATCGTAAAAAATACAATTAAGACTATTTTATATTTTCTAACATTTGACCAATTTGTAAAACACATTAGGCAAATACTTAAAAATACAGAACACTCAATGCTCAATGAATTTGTCACTCTCCAAAAGTACGAGAGATAACGTGGCGGTTTAACTAAGTTAATTAAGTAGAAATTATAATTAAAACACAAGTTAAAGAATTTAATTAATTATGAAAATGTGATGATTTAAAAACCTTTTTAAACAAATATTTATAATAATTAAGAATAACAAAGTAATCAACAAGAAAATAATAATAAAGAAAGTAAAGAAATGCGAGTTGGGTCCCACCGGCTCAAAACTTGTGCACACACCTAGTACCGACAATATTAAATTACAACCACAGTCCAAAATAAAGAGAGAAAGTTAAAGTAATACATGCCTCAATTTTACAATTCAAATATCCTACTTAGCTCTTCTATTACTCGCAGGTCCGGTCAACAGACTCTTCTCCAATCCTTAGCTGTGTTCCACCTAGGGGAAAAGGTTTTGAAAACAGATAAAATGTGAGCAAAAGGCTCAGTAGGACTATACTTTTAAAATAGATAATTAATTTAAATACAAATTTACCTTAGGAAACAAAGTTAAATAAATAAATTCATTTAAATAAATTTTATTGAAAATAGTTCGTCTAGAAAGTACCTTTTATCTTTTTCTGGGCAAACCATATTTATATCACCACCAAAGTGGCCCAGTTGAGTTTCAAGACCTGCACCCAAGGTCGCATGCTACATGACCTGATATCTGATATGACATCATGCCTATATATGTATTTCTATTATTATTTAAAACTCATTTACCACGTATTTTCATTTACATTCATTATAAGGTTTATTATAAAAATCACCTCAATCTACTGTTTGTGAAAACAATCAACAAATATCCTTTTTTCAAGCGACTATTGAAAACATTTTGATAAAAATCCTTTTGAGGAACTAGGCTACCAAAGAATGGATAGAAGTCCTACCTCAATACTCGTGCTAATGTCCCACACTGCAGTCTCGGTCTGCTATATGTTAGTTTCGCAGGACCACGAACAACCTTAAATTGAAACTACGTCTATTAGTATCTAGCTTAAGATATCTATATTGCTAAACTATCTCATGGTGTCCAAGTGTGCCATTTAAGTTTATAAAATCATACGACAACATTAAAATCTCAATCAAGGTTCAAAACAATAAAAACGGATGAAAAATGACAAATTTTTACTATGCCCGGTCTGCCTACCAGTCTCCCTAGTTCGGCCTGTCGAACTATACAGTTCAACCTGTCAAAAAATCAGGTCTGGCCAGTCAAAATTTTCTAAGCCTAGCCTGCCGATCATATGAATCTGGCCTACCAAACTCATGAATCCAACCTATCGAATTGGAAAATTCTAAAATTTTCGAGAACCTGAGTCTCGGCCTCCCAAGCTCAAATTTTCAATTTCAACCTGTTTTCTCAAATCCCAAGCATACAAAACACTCAAAGAAGGTATAAAAACATAATAAAACACTTTTGAACTAATTTAAACAAGATTTGCATAGAAAAATCCAATAAAATCCAAAAATAAAAAAATAGAGGAAAAATGAAAAATCTTGATTCAAATCCGTTTTTCTTCAAATTAAGCTTAGATTCTAGTTATTTAAATTTCCTCTAACCTAGATTAAAGGTTTTATAAGCCCAAACAAGCTTGGATTTCAAAAGATATTGAAAATTGAAAAATTGAAAAAGTTTTAAAGTTTTGAAAACTAACCTTAGATTTAAGCTTTAAATCGTGTTTTTGATCAGCCAAACGCGTTCCTGAGCTTTCAATTTGCTAAATACCAAAGCTTGGGTTTGATTTTTGAATCAAAAATTTTGAGAAAAAGGGAGAAAGAGAGAGAGACAGTGAGAGAGTGAGAGTGACGAAAGAAAGAGAGGGAAAGAGAAAGAGAGAGACGTGAGTGAAAGAGGGGGAGAAAGAGGGGGTTTAAATAAAAGAGGAAGTGGGTGGTTTCATTGTGTGAAAACCGTGTGCCACCCACTGTTTTGTAAAATAAGGCATTTTTGGTATTTGACAAATTATTTTGTTTCAAATATTCAAAATACGAATAAAAGTAACTAAAATGATTTAAAATTAATTTGATTAGAAAATCATTACAAAACACTTAGATTAAGGTTAAACCATTAGTTGGCACACTATTACCCCATTTTACACACTAATAATACTTAATAAATTTTTGGAGGGTTACATCTCTCCACCCCTAAAAGAAATTTTGCCCTTGAGATTTACAAGTCAATTCAAAAAGAAAATAGATATGGATACAACTCCAGCATAGTGGACTCTAATTCCCAGGTGGCTTCATCAACCCCGTGATGTTGCCACACGACCTTCACTAACAATATATCACGACGTCGTAAGTTGATCACTTTTTGATCGATAATTTGAATTGACACTTCCTCGTATGTTGTGTCTTCTTGGATCTACACATCATGACATGAAACTATCTTGTTTTGCTCTGGTGAAGACTTTTGAAGCATCGACACGTGGAATACATCGTGAACATGAGAAAGTTCGGGAGGAATATCTAGGCGATAGGCAACCACACCCATGCGTTGAGTAATCTCAAACGGTCCAACATACCTCGACGCAAGCTTACCACTTACTCTGACTCGTGTGATGCCTCTGCGAGGTGATACCTTCAAGAGAATAAAATCTCCTACCTTGAATTTCAAAGGTCGATGTCTTCTATTTGCGTAACTCTTCTGGCTACTCTAAGCTACCTTCGATCAATCACGTATCATGATGACTTTCTCGTTGCTGTCGCAAATCTCATCTGGCCTGTGAATAATCCTATCTTTTAGTTTTGCCTAACACACTAGTGATTGACACGATTGTCCATACAACGCTTCAAACGGTGCCATGCCAATGCTCGCTTGGAAGATGTTGTTGTATGCAAACTCTACTAGATGCAAGTACCTCTTCCAATTCCAGCCGAAGTCTAACACACATGCACGTAACATGTCTTCAAGAATTTGAATGAACTGCTCAGATTGCCCATCGGTCTAAGAATGAAATGCCGTGTTGAAGTTTAAATCTGTACCCAAAGCCTCTTGAAAGCTCCTCCAGTACTTGGCATTGAACCTGGTGTCTCTATCAGATGTGATGGACAAAGGGACTCTGTGTAATTGTACTATGTTCTACTGGTACAATTCTTCGAGAACTCTTCTTGAGCAAGTCGACCTGAAAGGAATGAAATGCGTCGATTTCATTAACCTGTCGAACACGACCCAGATTACATCATGCCTTTGCTCTGTCCTTGGCAAACCAGTAAGGAAATCCATCATGTTGTGCTCCCATTTCCACCCTAGAATAGGAAGCGATTAAAGCTGACCTACCAGCTTTTGATGCTCAGCCTTCACCTGGAGACAAGTTGCACATTTGGTCATGTATTCTCGAACATCCTTCTTCATGCCTCTCCACCAATATTGTCTCTTTATATCACGATACATCTTCGTGCTTCCTAAATGAATGGCGAATTGAGACTTATGGGCTTCATCAATCATGGCCTTCGTCACTTCCATGATTGCTGGAACTACTAAGTGCTCCTTAGGTACAACGATCCATCAGCACATATCCTCCATTGTTCAAATTGCTTTTCGTTCTAAATTTGCATCTAGATTCCCTGTAGATGCTAGTCTCACCACTAATTCCGTTTCACCATCTGAATAAGAGTTGTGGTCATCTCCATATGGTATACCGAAAACTCAATCGTAATCTTCATAGTACTGTAGCCCGTACTCATTTACTGTTGCATCCCTTTTCCAGTCCTCAAGAGCCAAACTAGCGAGAATTCTTGAAGACTTCCGGCTGAGCACATCAGCGACCACATTAGCTTTCCTCGGATGGTCTTATAGTGCAAAATCATAGTCTTTCATGTATTCCATCTACGTTTGCTGCCTCAAGTTTAGATCCCTTTGAGTGAACAGATACTTCAAACTCTTATGATCAAAGAAAACCTAAAATGTCACCCCGTATAGATAGCATCTCCAGATCTTTAGCACGTGAATCACCGCTGTAAGCTCTAAGTCATGAGTAGGGGTAGTTCTGCTCATGAGGTCGTAGCTGTCTCGATCCATATGCCATCACGCGTCCATGTTGCACAACACGCACCCAAGTCCGCGTCTTGAAGCATCTGTGTAAACTTTGAACGGCTCATCACTATTCAGGATAATCAACACCAGAGCTATAGTCAACCAATTCTTCAATTCTTAGAAGGCAAAATCACATTCTTCATCCCACTCAAATTTAACATTCTTCCTGATCAGTCTTATCAATGGCGCTGCTATCTTTAAGAAATCCTTCACAAATTTCCTATGGTACCCTACGAGTCCCAAGAAGCTATGAGTTTCTGCCATATTCCTCGATCGTTCCCACTCCATTATGGCTTCTACCTTAGACGGATCCACTGAGATACCTTGCTCGAAGATGACGTGTCCTAGAAACCTAACTTCTGTCAACCAGAACTCGCACATTTCTTTCTTAGCATACAACTGATGCTCCCGCAGAATCTGAAGCACGATTCTAAGGTGTTGCTTATGCTCCTCCTAAGTCCTAGAGTAGACCAAGATATTGTCGATGAACACGATCACAAACTGATCCAGATAAGGCATGAAAATCCTATTCATTAGGACCATGAAAGCTGTCAGGGCATTTGAAAATCCAAACAGCATCACCAAAAATTCAAGCTGTCCATACCGGGTCCTGAAAGTTGTTTTGGGGATGTCATCTTCTTCAATCCTAAGCTAGTGGTATCCCAAACATAAATCTATCTTTCAGAAATATCGTGAACTCCCAACTGATCAAACAATTCATCAATCCTAGGCAGAGGATACTTGTTCTTCACGGTGACACGATTTAGCTACCGATAATCTATGCATAGCCTTAGAGTTCCATCATGCGTCTTAGCGAATAGAACCAGTGCTTCTCACGACGATGTGCTATTCTGGATATATCCCTTTTCAGCAAGCTCTTGAAGTTGCTTTCTCAATTCTTTTATCTCTACTAGTGCCATTCGATAAAGAGCTATAGAAATCGGTGTTGTTCCTAGAAGTAGCTCGATGCTAAACTCAATATTTTGATGCAGTGGTAATCTTGATAACTCGTTAGGGAAGCTATCTTCAAATTCAACAACCACTGGAATTGCTATATTTCTTCCCAATGCACTGGGGGCTCTTTCTAGGTTCATGAGAAAGGCATAGCAAGCTAGATTCTTCCGTCATCCGAGACATGTCTTCATAAGACGCTTACTTGTTATTCGATCATTACTACCCTGGTAGGTGATCGTCGTCCCCCTATCAGACACTAAGGTCACTATCCTAAGTTGACAGTCTACAACTGCATTATACTTGAACAACTAGTCCACTGCTAGGATTACATCATATGAACTTATGGGGATTATGTTAGTGATGTGCCCTAGGCTAATTATGTAATGACCACATTTTGACTTCGTTACATTTGTATTTTATTAATCAAGAGGCATTTTCATTATTGTTTTTTATTCTAATTTCATGAATAGTTAATTCTGCCTAAGGTCATGAAGTATGTGACTTGATAGTAAAACTCTTAGGTGAAAATTGAATTATATTCTAAATTATCCCTAGTCGGTCATATTATTAGGATAATAATGAATGAAGACTAGTATGAAGTTTAACTGATGATTATGTTTTACTAATCATGTGTATGTGATACTAAGTCAACTCATAGATACATATTTGAGAAATAATGTATTGGATTGACGCGCTATGAGAATACTATATGGATAATTATCATAAGTGATTCTCATCACAATAGTATTATCCTAGTCCTCTGACCTGAAATCACCATTGTTTCCTACACGACAAGTTCTATATTTTGACGCATTCTAATATTATCTTTAACAGGATGATTGAATGGATTGTTGTTAGATATAGAGTGAATCATGTGAGGGTTATGAGTGATTAAGAAGGAATTTGTCCCTCATTTATTATGAGAAAGATATCTATGGGCCCTTCGATAAGTTAGACTAAAGAAAAATATATGGCTATACTGGAATGAATTGATAAGGGTTATCAATATCAATCTACTCAAGATCGAGAAATAATATGATTGAATAGTATAAGGATGACATAAACCATGCCTTATGTTCAATCAAGGTATCTTGTGACAAAAGGACTTTAATACTTATTGTGGATTAGGTTATGTCGGATTATTAACATTCACATAACTTGGGTAATCATAATGTCTTGCTAGAGGCCATTTATGATTTGTGGACCAGAAACAGAATTTAAAGCCCACTACCAATGTTATATGAACCTACGAGTCGCACACTTAGAACAGACCAAAAACAAATTTTGGGGTTTATTGTGTCTAGGTTTAATGAACCTGATAATATCTAGATTTGATGTACTAGATATGTCTAGGTTCATTAAATCTGACGTTATCTAGATTCTACGAATCATATTTGAATTACAGTTTACCCTAGTTAAAATTTGACTCTATCTCGAAGTCAATATATATATATATATATGTTTTAGGGTTTCTGGCTGAATTAGAAAAGAAAAGGCGTTCTCTCATTCTAAAAGGCAAAAAAATTAAAAACCATAAAATTGAGAGAGTCATTTAACGCAAGGAGAGGATGCTACGACACCAATTTAGTTTTTGAGAAGTCTGTTCATGTGGATGCTTGCAGAGGGTGTTGCTCTAAGTAACAACGTCTAAATCTGATCTCGAATACAAAGAGCTCGAGTTAGGGTGTCACTGGAGTGAACCTGCTCTCTTCTTTCCCAAAATCTTGCCCCTTTTGTCATCCTGGTAAGATTCTATAACTTTCTTATCAATCTAATCGAATTACATGGATCCTGCGAGGGTTTTGTGGGAATTAATTTTGATTTTTTGCTGCTTATTTGAATTACAAAATCCAACAAAAACCTAACAAATTACAATCAAATCACTTTTCAAAATCTCATCCCTAATCTTTATTTTACAGGATTTACATACACAATTCACACACACTACCCCAGGGTGGGGCTATAACTAAGGGTTCATCAAATTCTTCTACCTTTAATGCCAAGGCATGTACAAAAGAGCTTGAAATGAGAGAATAAGTGGCACCAATATCAAATAAAACATGGGCTAAGGACTGAGAAACTAGAAACGTACCATCGACAACAGTGTTACTAGTCTAGGCATCCAAACTCCTTGATGTCATGGTGTGAACCTGTACTAGAGCTTTCCCTTTTCCTCTACCAACATTGCTAGGTCCTGAATTAGCCTGTCGATATTGCTGTGATAGAGGTAACTACACGCTAGCTGTACTCGACGCTTGATACTAAAGGGCATTGCGTTGGAAGTTCAGCGATTGGTGTCCTTATGTTGGGTATTGTAGTTGTTGGGGAGAGAACAGATGGACCTACAGCTAAGGGAATTACTAAGATGGAGGCAAAGTCTGAGGCTAAGGCTAACGACTAGCTCCTTCTCTGGTCTGAAGTCCTAGATGAGCACTCCTGATTGGGCAGTTCCTCTTGATGTGTACCGGTTGTTGGCAATAATGGCAATAAAAGCTATAGAGATTGCCACGCCCATTGCTGGATGAGCTGCTGCTCCTATTGTTCATGTTTCCCTGTTGACTCTTCCCTTGAGTTGGACAGCTGCTGGTGCTCCTCCTACCACTCCTTTGTGGTCCTCCAAACGTCCTTGCTCAATCTTCATAGCATTACACATAATAATTTTCCACAGATATTGCTGACGATACAAGCTCACTAAAATTCCTAAGTCGTAGGGCAACCACCTATCGTCGAATAGAAGCCTTAAGCCTTTCTTGAAATTTGATACACTTCTCACGCACCGATGCCATTGTAGATGGAGCAAACCTAGCCAGCTTGTTAAACTTCGCCTCGTACTCCCGAACTGACAAATCACCCTACTGCAATATGTAAACTTCAACCGCCTTCTAGTCTTTATATCCTTGTGAAAAGTAGCGATCATAGAATAGCTATTCAAACCTGTCCCAGCTAATATTCCCATTATTCTCAGGCATCTAGCTTGCTTCCGTCAAGTATTAGCACCACCTTCAAATTTATAGACTGTAAACTCTACACGATACTCTGTTGGCACGCTAAGGGTATCTAGGTGTTTCACAATCGAATCTAGCCAATATTCAGCCACTTACGGGTCCCTATTTCCATCGAAGGTCGAAACTGATGCACGTCAAAGCTCCTTAAAGTACGCATGCTGTCTACTAACCTTAGAATCCTCTGGTCTTGCCCTTGTTGCCATCTGCTGGAATGCAACAAACATGGCCCTTATCATTCCCAGGGTTAGCGTTAGTTGTCGAACGACGTCTAGGTGCCATTCGCTCACTTTTGAAAATAAAATTTGGATTGTCAATGGTATTTCATTGTCATATCTATGTGTGCACAATTCCCAAGGTTCATAACCTTGAGCTCTGATACCATTCTATCACACCCCGAAGTATGGAAGGTGACATGGCGATTTAACTAAGTTAATTAAGTAGAAATTATAATTAAAACACAAGTTAAAGAATTTAATTAATTATGAAAATGTGATGATTTAAAAACCTTTTTGAACAAATATTTATAATAATTAAGAATAACAAGTAATCAACAAAAAAATAATAATAAAGAAAGAAAAGAAATGAGAGTTGGGTCCCACCGGCCTACAACTTGTGCACACACCTAGTACCGACAATATTAATTACAACCATAGTCCAAAATAAAGAGAGAAAGTTGAAGTAATACATGCCTTGATTTTACAATTCAAATATCTTACTTAGCTCTTCTACTACTCGCAAGTCCGATCAACAAACTCTTCTCCAATCCTTAGCTATATTCCACCTAGCAGAAAAAGGTTTTGAAAATAGATAAAATGTGAGCGAAAAGCTCAATAGGACTATACTTCTAAAAATATATAATTAATTTAAATACAAATTTACCTTAGGAAACAAAGTTAAATAAATAAATAAATTCATTTAAATAAATTTTATTGAAAACAGTTCGTCTAGAAAGCACCTTTTATCGTTTTCCAAGCAAACCATATTTATATCACCACTGAAGTGGCCCAGTTGGGTTTCGGGACCTGCCCCCAAGGTCACATGCTACATGACCCAATCTTTGATATGGCATCATGCCCATATATGTATTTCTATTATTATTTAAAACCCATTTACCACGTATTTTCGTTTACATTTATTATGAGGTTTATTATGAAAATCACCTCAATCTACTGTTTGTGAAAACAATCAACAAAAATCCTTTTTCAAGTGACCATTGAAAACATTTTGATAAAAATCCTTTTGAGCCCAAAATCATTTAAAACTAGGCTACCAAGGAAGGGATAGAAGTCCTACTTAAATACTCGTGCCAATGTCCCATACCGCAGTCTTGGTCTGCTATACGTTAGCTCCGCGGGACCATGAACAACATTAACTAGAAACTAAGTCTATCAGTATCTAGCTTAAGATATCCTATGTTGCTAAGCTATCTCATGGTATATTAGTGTGCCATTTAAGTTTAAAAAATCATATAACAACATTAAAATCTCAATCAGGGTTCAAAACAATGAAAACGGATGAAAAACGACAAATTTTTACTATGTCTGGTCGGCTTGTCAGTCTCCCTAGTTCAGCCTACCGAACTGTACAGTTCGGCTTGCCGAAAAATCAGGTCCGGCCTGTCAGAATTTTTCAAGTTCGGCCTACTGGTCGTATGAATCTGGCCTGCCAAACTTCAAGTTCGGCCTACCGAACTGAGAAATTTTGAAATTTTTCAAAACCCGAGTCTTGGCCTCCCGAGCTCAAATCTACAATTTCAACCTGTTTTTTCAAATCCCAGGCATACAAAACACTCATAAAAGGTAGAAAAACATAATAGAACACTTTTGAACTAATTTAAACAAGATTTGCATTAAAAAAATCCAATAAAATCTGAAAATAAAAAAAATGAAGGAAAAATGAAAAATCTTGATTCAAATCCATTTTTCTTCAAACTAAGCTTAAATTCTAGTTATTTAAAGTTCCTCTACCGTAGATTAAAGGTTTTCTAAGCCCAAACAAGCTTAGATTTCAGAAGATATTGAAAATTGAAAATTTGAAAAAGCTATAAAATTTTGAAAACTAACATTTGAAAAAGTTTTAAAATTTTGAAAACTAACCTTAGATTTAAGCTTTAAATCGTGTTTTTGATCAGCCAAACACATTCCCAAGCTTCCAATCCGCTGAATACCGAAGCTTGGGTTTGATTTTTGAATAAAAAATTTTAAGAAAAAGGGAGAAAGAGAGAGTGAGAATGACGAGAGAAAGAGTGGGAAAGAGAGAGAGAGAGAGACATGAGTGAAAGAGAGGGAGAAAAAGGGGTTTAAATAAAAGAGGAAGTGGGTGGTTTCACTCTGTGAAAACCGTGTGCCACCCACTTGTTTGCAAAATGGGGCATTTTTGGTATTTGACAAATTGTTTTGTTTCAAATATTCAAAATACAAATAAAAGTAGCTAAAATGATTTAAAATTAATTTGATTAGAAAATTATTATAAAACACTTAGATTAAGGTTAAACCACAAGTTGGCACACTGTTACACTATTTTACACACTGATAACACTTAATAAATTTTCGGAGCATTACAAAATTTAAACCAAAAATATATACATTATCTAGTACTAAAAATTGGCACACTCATAAGTAACATGTCGACAACGATCTCAAAATTTTTACTAAATTATTTAATTTTATTTGACAATTAAAGCAAATTTTACAAAATATATTTTAAAATCTACTAGCATTCAAGAATCAATAAGGAGTCTCTCTTTAAAAATTCATATTAATTGAAATATGCTTAATAAAAATTCGTAAAAATTATAGTCATAGTTAACACCAAAAATTATTATAAAATAAAATCAAATTAATTATACATACTAATTGAAAATCCAAAGATGATAATTAACACTGATCATTCGAAAATAAATATTCCATATATGAAACATTATAAATTCGTACGAAATTCATAAACCCTAAAAACTAAATATAACATTAACATTATAAATTTAAACATCTCCAAAACATAAATAATAGAAAACATGTTTATAACACATCACAAAGATTCAACGATTAAGACCAAACCCTAGAGTATAATTCAATCATAACAATATAATGCAAAATAAGAAACCATCATTGTACATGTATAAATTGTTAGACATGTATGCCTTAAGGAGTAAAAAAGTAATGAGTTTTTGAAGACATTTTTATCAATAAAGAATTCATTTATTATTTATATACCAAATCTTGTCCTCTTTACATTCATATTTGTTGAATGTATGATAAGCAAACAATAGTCTGAGACTGTCGGTCTAAACCTTTAAGAATTGGGCATATGATGGACAGATTATGCAGAAGACACGATTCTTAAGGTGACGGTCTAAATCAAAAGATCCGCAATTGAGGGAATAAAGTTGGGCGCTTTATTCATGTAAAGATTGTTATGTTGTCTATATCCCTATTGGGAGATAGTTTGTCTTGACCATCGGAGGTGGACTCCGTGAATAGAAACATTGGCACGTTGTCATAGGT
>CAMOHE010002183.1:1869-12562 GCA_946598075.1 Artocarpus hirsutus
CTCGCCCTCCCTCTCTCTCTCCTCTTCCCCCTCGCCCCCACCCGCCCCCACCACCCCACCCCCCACCCACCCACACCACCCCAGCCCCACCCCCCCCCCCACCCCCCACTCCCTTGGCCCCCCGCCCCCTACCCCACCTGCCCTTCTCGTCGTGTAATCAATTATAAATTTTCATAATTGTGAATATGTCAATATTTGATTATGTGAAATTATGTCAATATATGAAATTGTGAATATGTGAAGATGAAAAGTAATTGTGCAATTTGTGGTGAATATGTCAATATGTGTAATAAGTGAAATTATATGAATATATGAAATTGTGTCGTTAAAATTGTGCAATTATGAATATGTCAAGATTTGATTACGTGAAATTATGTCAATATATGAAATTGTGAATATGTGAAGATGGAAAGTAATTGTGCAATTTGTGGTGAAAATGTCAATATGTCTAACATATGAAATTATGTGAATATGTGCAACTTGTAAACTTATATATGTAATTGAAATTATAAACTATCTCTCTAATATGTGTAATATGTGATGGTATATGAATATGTAAAATTGTGCAAAAATGTATGAAGTGGATATTAGTATGTGAAGATGTGAACATGTGTAGTTTGTGATTAATATTAGTATGTATGTGTTAGTTTTGGAATACTTTACATAGGTACAATGTCTCGCGAGATTGATAGTGACCAGTACGAAGACTGCACTCCAACTGCATCGTAATATAGCAAGGGAAACGAACGCAGTAAGCCATGAAGGCGAACCAAATTTGATCCAAAAGTAGACTTTGAGCGAAGGGCTACATTAATGAAAAAAAATCATCGGATGAGAAAGAAAGGTTTAAGAATTGAAGTGGCTTTTGATTCAAAAGGCCAACCGGAAGAAGCAATCGGCCATGAATTAAGCAGTTGGATCGGAGTCCTCAGTCGAGAACATGTTCCAATATGGACAAAAGATTGGAGGTCTAAGGATTTAGATAAAGTAAAAGATGTGATTTGGAGAGAGATATACGAAGCTTTCACAGTTGAGGATTGGTATAGGAAAAGGGCTTTAAAGGTTTGCGACGAATTAGCATATGGGTTCAGATCCGACCTCTACGTTACCTTCGTATAGCCATACCTTTCCATTCCGGAGGAGGATGTAAATGTATACAAATGGCCTCCTACGATAGCACACTACTACCCCTCCATAAACGATGACAATTGGGAAGCTTTTGTGAGGTATCGACGTTCCAACGATTTCCAACCGCCATCATCAAATGCAAGAAAAATAAGAGCAGAAAATGAATACTGCTCTATGGTTGGTCGAGTGGGATATAGAGAGCTCGAGCAATCCTTGGTACGTTACTATTTAACTCAAATTACATATATCAATTATTGCTTCATTACTATGTTACTAATATAGTGTAACACAGTTTGCAAAGACAGGCGTGCTACCAACACGGGAGGAGTTGTGAGTAAAATCACATCAAGGTCTCGGTGGCCAGTTTAAAAATCCAAAAGTAGCAGAGATTTCCAACTTGATTGTAAGTCTACTGAACATGAACAATTAATTTGTATTTTACTACGGGTGGATGAAGGATTGCTTGAATAACATGGTTGTGTTGTTGTTGTACAGGATGAATACACAACGCAACAAAGTCAAGGGAGCTTCCAATCGTTCGATAATGATGACATTTTGACAAGGGCACTAGGGAAACCGAAACATTCAGGATGTATTCGTGGTCAATTGAAGTATGTGAAGCAGTCTCAATACTTCGACCTCCAATCAGGATCTTCAAAATTGAATTCTCAAATGTTGAAGATGCATGTGGAGATTGTAGAACTGCAAAGTCTTGTGACCGAGCTCATTTTTCAAGGACGAGCCAAGTCTACGGATGATAGCATCTCACAATGCAACAGCTTCAAAGCTAGTTATAACCCTCCCAATAATGTAACAGAAGCTCTAGAAGCTCCAAAAGTCCAATTGTCACCTCCTCGTCAAGGCCCCGAACAATGTAGGCTCTTCGTTGAGGATAGAGTTAATGGTGGGTGTACACTTGTTGCGCTTGGGAAGGTGTGGATGGAGAGTCTTTCAACTGATACAGCTCATGGATGACTATTAGAGGAAGAGAACGTGCATATTAGCATTACTACCATCAGAGTTAGAATAGCTGAATTGCCGGTTCCAACACTTCAAGCAACAACTGTGGGTGAAGCAACAGGAAGCTTCGTTGCATGGCCGAAGAGGTTACTTGAAGTTATCACATTGACGAAGACGAGTCGAGCACCTAGCCAATGTTTCACAAGATCTAAGCGGAAATAAATGGCAAAAAAAAAAAAGCTCTCCAAAAGTAAGAGAATCACAACCTAAGGTTGAACAAGAACAAGTACAAACCGTTGCTAATGAGCAACTGTCTGCATTTAACTTCGCTTCAGTACCTCAAGAATTTATGCAGTTGGCTTTATACGCATATTTTTTCATGCGCGATGGGTCGACGATTTAGTGCCTGATACCGATAAATGTCACTGGCAATGATTTGCCTATCTATGTGGGGTATGAAAACGTTTACGACTTTATCAACTTTGAAAAAATCAGAGCAAACTGTATCCTTGTATATCTCAAGTGATAACTACAACCTTATATCAGTATTTTAAAAATATATATAGAGTTGGAAGGTGCTTTAAAGTAATTGACTGTATTGTTTTTTATTGTAGTTTTTTGGCAGAATATTGTGAACTTCAAGGCATGATGCAAAATTTCAGCTTCATATTTCAAGCCATTGTTTCAAGTGCTGCAAGAGACCTATAGAGTGATCATAGAGAGCATGCCACATCACTCCACCTATTAGCTCAAGCATTGAGGGGGAAATTATTCTTCCTGCCATACAATGTTGGAGAACATTAGATGTTGAGACTTATTTCGCCATGGGAGGACCAAATATATTGGTTTGGCCCCCTCGGACACCCACCACGTGAAGATTTTGTATCAGTCATGAGATTGTAAGTATTAATGTTCTCTTATAAAATTAATTTTTTTTAGTCTCACATAATTATATTGTCTATTAATTTATTATTTAAACATGACACATTGTTAGGGTGCTTAACGATTGGAAGCTTTAAACAAGAACCGGTGTCACAAACTGACTGAACGAAACGCTATATTCTAAACGTAAGTGTCCAAGACAACAAAGAAACATAGAATATGGTTTTTTTTATTTTATGTTTCATACAGGATATAATTACAAGTGGTATACAAGCCTTAGAAAAAAAAAAGATTTTTATATACATACGGATATACATGAAGTTAGATTAGAGTGGGTACAATTTGTAAATAGGTATGTGCTTTTTAGATAGGTACACGTCATAGTAGATTAACAAAGTGCTCAAAATAGCTCAAATGTAAAATGATCTTGTAAATACAATGTAATTTTTAATATACAGCAATTATTATATGCAATTAGGGCCTTGATGTAATGGATAACACGGGACTGGCCATCCCGTAGGAAATAAAAATTATTGGAGAATTTTTTTTGAGAAAATACCAAATTTCCACGACGGTTTTAACTAAAATCCGTCATGGAAGCTAGGGTTTCTATGACAGTTTTCATCAAAAACCGTCGTGAAAAATTACCCCACACACACCACCTTCGCGTCAATTCTTCTATTACGCGACGGTAAGAAACCGTCGTGAAAACTCCATGTTGTTCCACGACTGAAGTTTCCACGACAGTTTTTTAACCGTCGTGAAATTTTTTCACGACGGTTATAAGCCAATTCTTCTATTACATGATGGAAAAAACCGTCGTGAAAACTCCATGTTGTTCCACAACTGAAGTTTCCACGACGGTTTTTTAACCATCATGAAATTTTTTCACGACGATTTATAACCATCATGAAATCCACATTTTTTAGTAGTGTATGTAATAATTCTATTGAACATCTCTAAATACATGTTTTTCCAAGAGTGTCGTTAATACTCTAAGGCCTCATTTAGTACACCAGATTTGGACTAAGATTAGGATTATTTATCTCAATCCATGTTTGGTGCAAAAGCTGACTGTATTAATTATCTTTTGATTGAAAATAGTCCCACATCTATGGGATTAGTAAGCCCTTAAAAAGGGCAGGATCATTAGACTTGGACTATGATTAAGATAATTTCTCCAACCCAACCTCTTGTCCACAGGTCTGCCAAATAGCCTGCTCCCATTGGCGTCACTTGTGGCCCACATCATTGGAATTGCTCTAGACCGTCAACCATCGTCATTGCCATCAACATGGCCCAACCCATAGCCATCACTCAAAGCTATCCCAACAATGTTGCTCGCCATTAACGTGGCCTACCTTATAACGATTGCAGCCGCCATTGAGTGTGGTCCAATAGTCATGAATATGAGTCGCCAATGATGCCCCATGTCCTTCGTCGTTAACAACCTCCCATCGCCAAATCTCAATCTCCCACAACCCCACCTTGCTAAATCATCAGAGTTCTACTATCATCTGTAAGTGCCACCTAGCTCTGTGCATTGAACCCACACTATTGCTACCCCTCACTCCTACTCATCTTTGCTTATTTTTTAAAGAATGATGATCCTCACAGATTTGATTAACAAAGAAGAAGATAGTGGAGAAAAAAATGATAAAAAATGAAAGAGTATTTGGAAACTAAATCAGAACTTGAAATTGGAACTTAAATACGTAATATGTGAGAGCTTTACATTTTAGCATATTTTTGCTTTAAACAGTAATATATAAGAACCTTACACTGTAACAGTTCAAGTTTTTATGTTAGAACTTATTTCCCAAACACTCTCAAAAAAAGAAAAACCATTTCTTTTTTTCTTGTTCAGGGAGAAAATCTACAATTTTTTTTTTTACTGCTCTTAAAATTTTTAGTTATTTAATTTTTTTAAGCACCGTCAATCATATTTTACTTGTTTCTTAATATTATTCATACATTTTTTAAATTTAATTTAATAATTATTACAGCAATTTTATTTAATTGAGTCCAGGCTGACAATTTATCAAACATATGACATGATTAATTATTAACCTTTCCGGTCACATGCAAATATGCAATCTAATTCCAACCTTATAATCCTATCCAGTCTGACATGCGCCTACGGTTGATTTATATATGAATAAATCATAAGTTCGGCTTTGGGCTGTTAATTTAAAATGAAAAGTCAATTTGCATTCCCATATATCCATAATATTTTGTCGCTAAAATATTTATGGTTTATTTGGTGTATAGGTTCGAAATGATATGGTTTAGAACTTTATAGTTTAAATTATAGGTTCTAAATTACATTATTTAAGTGGTGATTTTGAACTAGTGTTTGGAATGCAAAGGTTAAAAATAAAAATAAAACATCACATTAAGTTTAAAACGAGAACTAATGTTTAAAAAAATTATAGTTTATGAAAGAAAAACAAGAATAAAAATGATTTTTACTATAAAAAATGGCTCAAACAATCTAAACTTGAGGGGGAGTAAAGTTTAAATTTTGGGGGTTTAGTCCGTTTTAAAACCACTTCTATGGTTTGTACTGGCCTTAGTCATTATGCCATTAAACCGCCTTTATAGTTTGAACTGCCTTAAATGGTTTTAAACCTACATACCGAATGACCTATTAGTTATTAATTTCTGAATAAATATCCCTCATTAGTAGATCAAAAAGCATAACATATAGACATAAGTTCATCAATTACTTAGAATTCGGGTATAAAAGATTTCGATTAAGAAATTGATGAATGGCTTTTCCAAACTTTCATTGACGTGAAGAAGTACAATATGTGCTCTTCAAAAGAAATAGCTATCTAACGAAAGAATAAATTACATAATTACAAATCTATTATGAAATGTAGAAACATTCAATAAATAAAATAATTACACAGTATTCTTATCTTGACTTTCAGCCCCCCAAGATGGAGTTTCTATGGCGAACTCCAATCTTTACACGTAATGATGGCAAATGTTGCCGAGATAACGGTTTAGCGAGTGCATCTGCTAATTGATCAGCAGAGGAGACATGGGAGATGTGAAGCTCATCATTCTTAACTTCTTCACGAACAAAATGGAAATCAATTGCTATGTGCTTCATGCGAGAATGGAAGACAGGATTGACATACAGTAAAATATTGGAGTTGTAGAAAGTCAAGCCTAGAACAAAGACTAAATCCATATGATTTCTGCAACAATAGAAGCAACAGCTCGATATTCAGCTACAATGGAAGAACAAGTGATAGAGCATTGCTTTTTAGAACTCCAAGAAATTGCACTATGACCAAGAAACACTACATGTGCAGTAGTTGAAGTGCGATCATCAGCATTACCTGCCCAATATGCAACAGAAAAGGCATGGAGTAAAGATGGAGAATTACTTTTTAGAAATAATCCATTAATATAATCCATGATGAATCATTCCCCAAAATAGCGAAATAAGCATTTCACGGTACTCTAATGAGTGGTGGTGGGACAATGTATAAATTGCGATAATTTGTTAACGGCAAAAGCAATATCAGGACGAGTGAAAGATAAGTATTGGAGACCACCAACAAACGACCGATACTCCATTGCATCTGTAAGAGACATGCCATCATTAAGAACGGGCAGCACTTCAGATTTTTGTTTAAGAAGATAGAGCTCTACATAACGAGTAAAATGATCAATGACCACAACCTAATATTTAAATCCATCAAAAAAAAATAATTGGTGAACTCCAAACATTAGAATAAATTAACTCAAGATGTTTAGAACTGACAAGTGTTGATTCAAAAAAGGGCAACTTATGACTTTTTTTTACAGTTGCATGAATTACAGGGAAATTGAGATAAATTGGAGGAGAAAACTGGGCTAGGCTTAGATGAAACTAGATGGCTTTAGATTTTGATAAACGGGTGACCAAGACGGTGATACCACTGACAATTGGTGCTTTGACGGAGGAAAGGGCAACGATGGGTTTGGTTGTTGGAGGAGGAGACGGCCACTCACAGATAGCATTTTTAGTCGCTTCATGCCAAAGGTGGGCCCCATTGCAAAGATCCTTAACATAAAAAGAAAAGGGCAAAAACTCAATGGAAACTTATAGGGTGTTTGGCAGTGTAGTGAGAGCCATTAGTTAGAACTGTTTTTACTGTAACGCGTGAAAGTTTTACACTATAGTTTATAACTGAAAAAATGGTGTGGACCACTTTTGCCAAACACAAGATTAATTATTTTTACAAAACTGAAAAACAGATATCAAGTTCTTTTTCATAGTAGGCACACAAAGCACATCACGTAAGACAAAAGAAGTAGATGGAGATTAAGAGTGAGAGAGCCAGTATGTGTGATTGGCAAACCTAAACCGTCACCGATTATGATATTATCAGGTCGGGTATAGTCAGAGTGAAGGGAAAGGCTTTGGAGGTCCGAGGTATCATGATGGGATGCGTCAAAGTCGAGTAACCATTCAGTAGCAGAGGGTGCAATTGGAGTGGCAAAGTTGGCAGGAGGGATTGGATTGTTGTTTGGGTTTGGATTGTTGGGTCAAGGCATGTATTTGAAAATCATACACCGTTTTGTAGAATCACTAGTTTTGCCATAAAGTTGGTATTTTCCAAGATAAGGACGAGAGAGTGTAGTTGGTATTTTATGGAGGGGTAGAATTGGGAGAGTGGGAAGGGCAATTGTTATTGGGATTTGTGGGATACAAGGGACGGTTTGGAGTTTAAGTTTGAGAAATAGGAGGGTCGGCTTGAGTTTAGGTTTGGATTTCGATTTGCATGCGGTTTGTGAGCAAGACTGGCAGAGGCAGGAAGGCTTTTTTTCTCTTTTTATTTTTCTTTGGATTGTTTTTGGGGTGGAATTCCAGGATGATGAGTTTTTCATGCAACTCGTCAAAGGTGATCGGGGTTTCTCTAACACGAACTGCAGCATAGATGTCCGAGTAGTCTTCATCAAGTCCACTAAGAACTTTGAGAGTGAGGTCTTCACGATCAACAGGAGCATTGACATGAGCATATTCAATTTGTTGGAGATAGACTTGATGCTTTGCATATATTCAGTGATGGATTGTTCTCCTTTCTCAAGGAGGCTAAGTTGTTCTTTCATTTGAGCAATCCGAACATGTGATATTAGCCAAAGTTGTCCATGCCTCATGGGAAGTTTGTGCAGAGGCGATGAAAGGGATGAGCGATGGAGAGAGAGCCGGCAGTTGCATTGAGAATAAGTTGGTCTGGGCGTAACCAAAGAGAGAAATCGGGTTTGGAACTTTCACCATTAGCACTAGTAACCATTGAATAAATAAATTACGTAATTACAAATCTATTATGAGATGTAGAAACTTTGAATAAATAAAATAATTAGACATTGTCAACTTTCCAATTCTAATTCCTTATCTTGCCTTTCCTTATTATCGGGTTCAAGCATAAGTTTGGCATCTTAATAAAAAAGAATATAAGCTCTTTATGCTTGAATGGATTTAACAAAGAACTAGTTTTATTATGGTTCAGATCAATGCTTTCTCAATGCATAGGTGACTTTATTCTTAATCAACATTACAATGATCTGTTTAAAAATTCTTCCTCCAAGTATGAAATAGACGACACCACAACCTTGTAAAAACTAAAATTTCAGGCTCTATTTAATGGATTGTGAACTGTATTAGTATATACTAGATCCTTTAATTATATTTCTGTATATGAGTATAACAACCCCTCTATCCTATAAAAGAAGGAACAATTGCAAAAGAAAATAAGTGCACTTAAAAAATTAATTGAAATGGAAAATTGGTTTTAAAATGAATAAGAAAATAACTAGTAAAGGTTAAATAGGATGTTTGGGAGAGTAGTTTAAACTATTAGTTTAGGTTTGAGAACTGTGCTAAGAACTTTATACTCTTTTCTATTCAAACGATTGGTTTGAACTATTATGCTAAACACCCTAAAAGACTTGTAACACCTTCTACATGACCAAAAAAAAAAAAAAAGAGGAGCCTCGTGTTCTTGTTTCAGCTATCAAACGGAAAGTTTCTGGATGAAAAAAAAAAAAAAGTTAAAAGTTAAAAGTTAAAAGAATCACACCGAAAGTGCATTTTATTGGTAGGTACGAGTCTCTTCAATATAAAGTTGTAGTCAACTGAGTGAAATGCAAATGCCAAATGAATTGGAGGTGTTCACAGCCCCACTTTACCAAAAATAAGCAACTTTCACTGTTAAGATCTTGGAAGATCATGTAACCTGTTATTTATAGAAATTATGACAACCATCGCAACAAAAAAAAAAAAAGATAAAGCAATCTTATTTAACCAAGTAAGTTATAATTTTACTACTAACAAAACAATAAGGCATACGGTTTTGCAAATATTATGATTATAACCTATGGGTATGAAAAGAATTAAAAAAAAAAAATGCAGTTTTACCTCTTCAAGTAATGATAATATTCAATATTTTGATGAGAGAGGCATCCGAACTTGGTTGCACAGCAATTGATTGAATTATAAGCATCAGACACAAAAAATAAGAAAGCATCATTTCAAGCGTCTCTTTCTCTCTCACACTTTTATCATTCTTCTCGTCCGATGGTGTGAGTAGGGACGCCCATCCAACTCAATATAATAATTTCTCATTGTAATAATTCTATAGAGCATAAAATGTACAGTTGATTTGTATCGACTAGTTGGCGCAAAGTAAGAAAGAAAACTTTTAGGGGTAGGAAAGTAAACAAAAATGAGGACATAAAGATTTATAATAATTTAACTTCGACGTGAAGGTTACATCTACAGTAAGTGTGGGTGGTTTTCACTATACTCTTAAAAAGTACAATTATAGTGAAGATTGAGAATCAGGGAGAGAGGAGGGATTTGCAAAGAATAATGGGGAAAATATGGAAGAGTCGGAAAGACAATACGAAATGAGCCATGGTTTCCTGATTTGGTAGTTGTGCCTTCGTCCTTCTGGAAGATTTGTCTTCTTCAGTCATCCAAGGTGGGTCCCACAATGCTTTGGCCAATCTGGGATCTTTTCTTGTCTCGGCTGGCTAAGCAATTGGTGGTGTCAACTCAAATAGTTGTTTCTAATCGATCATGATCATTGAGTCATCTTCTCATTGATTCCAGCTGAATTGGTCAATACACCTTTCTTAATTTGGCCTGTTATGGCTGACATAAGGACCTAGTCGATTCGTTCCAATGGCCCAGAGCCGAGTTGACACGTGTACAAATAAGAAATGACACAAAATCTAACCCCTAACAAAACCCAATTCAATAGAATTGAACTCTATACATGAATGCTGAAAATATCCCATGGACTGACTTGCACCATGAGGGAAAAAATATTTGCAAAAAATGACATGCCACGTCATGCCATCATATTATACCCTTAACACATGGATTTGTAACCGTTGGTGTCTAATTTGTTACTATGTAGTTAACAGTATACACCCTAATACTTCATAGTCATTCGTTGAAACCTTCAATATCCACCAATCTACTATTCTCGACGACAATCGACGAAATCCACTAAGGCTACTTTTGCAAATCACCGATGGTGATGAAACCATTTTTTTTTTTTGGTTAAGGAGGAAGGCTGCCACTCACTTGTGTAAAATAATAGTTCTTTTAACTTAATTAATTGTGTAACAAAGAACAATTATAAGTAAAAATTAACAGTGCAAATGAAAAGCTTTTAAATTCTAACATACAATTTAGAATTGGAAAATATTA
>CAMOHE010002190.1:0-13038 GCA_946598075.1 Artocarpus hirsutus
CATGAGAGGAGAGGGGTAGCTAATCCCAAACCAAACATGACATGTCCAACCTTCGGGACATCATAAACATAATCATAAACATAGGGTGTGCAACAATTATTTAGGTGATACATATATACATACTTATACTTTCATACTTTGAAATACATCATCATGAAAACATGCATAAACTTTCATGCCTTAAAATTCATGGAAAATCATCATGAAATATCATCATAAAACCATCATGAACATATACTTCAAACCTTTCATAAAACTCATACTTTTCATAAACATGCTTTCACAAACGCATCATGTTGCAGGTGAGAATGTACTTACCTCAAGTGCTTACTTAACCTTATCCTTGAAAGTGGTAACGCCGCGGCCTTGATGTGCTCACTTCTCAATTTGTTCATGTCATGCATTTTATAAAATGGTAATTAACATTTATTCAATGAATGAATTACCATACCATAATACCATAGTAATCATATCATAAAAAACAACATACTTGCCTTCTCATCAACCATAAAACATTAAAACAACATTTTCAACACATTTTCACTTCTGACCTTCATGTATATAAAAATTTGTAACTTAACATTTACTCATAATTTGAAAACCAAAATTGGCAGAGACAAACTTAACACATATACCCATCATCATGATTTTTCTCTAGTCATAAAAATCTCATTTAACAATTTAAATAATTCACATAAACTATCTGCCTGAAATCTGCCAGCAACATTGAAACAGTGAGCATTATTATCTCAAGTCAAACTTTTCATATTTCTATATCACAGAAAAATTCACAAAATTTCTAACATGTCATATTCTCACAGAATTATAATATACTCAAAAATCAGCCCAAAATAAATTACTAACATTTAAAACCATGCTTTAGAAGGCAGATACTAAAATCATACACTAAGTGCAAAACAGTAAGCATTCCCCACAATTATCCTCATAATAAATTATTAACATCCCAAAATATTTCCATAAAAATTATGCATGCCATAAACACTAAAAACATCATCATAACCAAAAATTACTTTATAATAAATTCCGTACAATCCAAAACAAGTGTTTGAATTCATAGGCAAAAATAACCATAACCAAATCAGTCAAAGAATTGCTTGCAATAATTATTCTTAAACAATTAAAATAAATGTATTTAAACCTCAAAATTCATATGATCATCATATTAAACATATACATACAGTAGCATAACATTCCTCATCTCCAATTAAAATTATAAAGTCATATAAAAACTTTACACAATTATAATTTAACAAATTCACTGTAATAACAAATTAAATACCTAGCATTCATAAAATTTCTATAACTCATAAAACACTTATCAAATCATTACCATATTTTACAGCCCTTTACTTAACATATAATTATACATATCCATCAAATTTCGTGTAAAACAACATTCATTTACATTAAAAACAACACCCATTCATATGTGCATAAAAACAGTCAGCAATTATTTACAGTGAGTGGTGGAGAATAGAAAATTCATAACTTTTATAAGAAAAATCAAAAAAATGTGAAACTTGGGTAGAAATCATATAACTCACGCATACATAACATATTAAAAATTCAGAGTAAAATAAAACTCATAGATGAAAATATGGCAGTCAATTTGAAGAGAAGAAAAATTTCAGAAATACTTAAAAAAAATTAACTCATACCTTAGGATGAATTCTTCTTAAAACTCCTTCGAAAAGTCCAAAGAAATTTTTGAATATTTTTAATAATAATAACAGAGAAGAATTTTGAGAGGATGAATAAGAAGAGAGGATGAGAGTTTGTGATAGAGAGAAAGAAAATCGAGTGAGGGAGAGAGAGTGTGAGAGAGAGAGAGTTTGTGATAGGGAGAGAGAAAGAAGGAAGAGCGTTAAAATGAAAATGAAACCCCTATCTCCATAAATCAGAATTATCCTGATTAATTGAAAGGAAAAATTCGTGGGAAGAGGAGTGGTTTGAGGAAACAAAGTCAAAACTTTCAAAAACAAAACGAGTTGCCATATTTCGCATTTGTAAAACGGGAAAACTTATCCATTAATTCAAATAAATGAAAAGTCAAATGTTTTATTACCAAAATTAAAGAAATCAATCCATAAATATGTTATTTAATCAGAATAAAACGTCCAAAAATAAATTCCATCTTATCACAATTTTGTAAAAATTTCTGCTGACTACTTGTCAGCTGTCATCGGCCTGCCGATCTCAGAAGTTCGGCCTGCCGATCTCAGAAGTCCGGCCTACCGATGATATACCGTCGGCTTGCCATTCAGAGAACATCATTTCGGCCTGTCGAACTTAATAGTTCGGCCTGCCGAACTGCCTTAACACTCAAAATTCATTCATAACATATAATTGCCCATAAAAATATAATTAACACATAACATTAATGACATGAACATTTGAGCACATCAATTCCACGCGAGCGTCACCTGTCATAACACTTAGAATAAAAATGGTTAGCACCATTTATCATATATCATAGCACTTATCATGAGTATAACACTTATCATCGTCATAATCATATCATAACATTTAACGTCGTTATTAATAATAACATTATCCGTTACACGAAATTAGGCGGGCGTTACACTTCTGGTGTTTTAAATAAATATTCAGGTTTTCTTTCCTTTCATATCATTTTTTTTTTGGTTCTAAGGCTCATGACAAATAAAAAAATAGAATCCTATTTCTTTAGCAAATATAAAAGAAAATAAAAAAATAAAAAAGAAATTCAACTTTCTGAACATCTCTGGAAAAATAGAAAAGTAATAAAAACTTTTTCTTTGCTCTCTCAAAAAAGGCTTGATAGATAAAAAGAAAAGTTTCAAGATCCTTCTTAGTCTCATATTAGAGCTTTGGACTTTAAAATAAGTTTAAATGTTATAGCATGTGAGAGCTTTGCATTGTACATATTGAAACTTTCACATTGTAAACAGTTCAAATTGTTGAGTTTAAAATGGTGTGCCAAACATGCTATCAATATATAATTCCAATAAGATAATATGCATTTTCAATAATTAAGTTAGAAACATTTGAACTGATAGTTGGAGGGAAAGTAAGAGAACTAGAAATGTGTTAAAATTTCATCTAAGAATGCATAATTCAAATTCTTTGATACAAAAAAGCTTCCTTATTTTGAAAACAAGCATTTTTGGAGCAACAAGATGCCCTGTTCCAAACGCAAATGCAAAAAAGTTGGAAAAAAGAGTTAATAAAGCAAAAAGACATTCTTCTCGGCCCTAGAAAAGAAAAACAAGAGTGCTCATTAGTATAGCTTTAGATTGCCCTATATGGGATTTCTTTTTTATTTTTTATTTTGTTAAAAGAAAGTCAGGGGAAAGGCGTTCCCATGAGAAACGCGTAACTCTAATTTCACCAAATACACTATTAGCAAAGGGCTATATATGTGTGGTCCTAGGCTCGCTCCAGCGAGTACAAGGTTAGTATGAGATAAGTCTTCACATTTAATATCTAAAATAAAGTAACCAAAAATTATTTATGTAAAAATCACCCAAATTGTCAAAAAATTACAAAAAGCTCTGGTTTTGTATAGTTTGGATTAGGTGGTTTGATGGATTTTTTGAACAAAACTACTTGTTCTGTTGTCTTTCGTTCTTTTAAATCACACTTCACGGTTTCTTTTCTTTCCTTTCTTTTTTTTTTTTGGCTCTAAAGATCATGAATAATAATTCTATCAAAAATAGAAACCCCATTTCTTTAGCAAATAGAAAAGAAAATAAAAAATAAATCACGCTTCACGTTTTCTTTTCTTTCCTTTTTTTTTTTTTTTTTTTTTGGGCTCCAAGGATCATGACTAATAATTCTATCAAAAAATAGAAACCCCATTTCTTTAGCAAATAGAAAAGAAAATAAAAAATAAAAATAAAATAAAAAGGAGATATGACTTTTTGAACCTCACTGGAAAAATCGAAAAGTAATGAAAACTCTTTCTTTGGTCTCCTAGTGGCAGATAAAGAGAAAAGTTTCAAGATCTTTCTTAGTCCCATCTTAGAGCCTTAGACTTTAAAATAAGTTTAAAAATTATAGTATGTGAAAGCTTTACACTGTATATGTTGAAAATTTTACAATGTGGACAATTCAGACTATTGAATTTAAAATGATGTGCCAACACGCTATCAATATATAATTCCAATAAGATAATATGCATTTTCATTTATCAGGTTAGAAACTTTTGAACCGATATCTGGAGGGAAAGTAAGAAAACTAGAAATGTGTTAAAATTTCATCTGAGAATAGATAATTCAAATACATTGATGCAAAAAAGCTTCCTCATTTTACAGAGCAAGAATTTTCCAAGTAGCAAGATGCCCCATTCTATATGCGAATACAAAAATGTTGGAAAAAATAGTCAATAAAGTAAAGAGAAATGCTTCTCGGCCCTAGAAAAGAAAAACAACAGTGCTCATCACGATAGCTTCGGGTAGCTCCACATAGGATTTCTTTTTTTTTTTTTGTCAAATAAAAGTTTGAGGAGAGGCGTTAGTATATTGGCCCTACCGCTACACCCCCGACGAGAAGCGCGTTACTTCGAACCTCATCGAATATGCTATCAGTAAGGGCATATAGAGGTGTGATCCTAAGCTTGCGCCAACGAGTACTAGGTTGGTAGGAAATAAGTCTTCACATTTAATATCCAAAATGAGGCAACAAAAAATTATTTATGTAAAAGCCACCTAAACCAGCCAAAAATCACAAACAGCTTTGGTTCTATTGGGTTTAGATTGGTTGGTTTGATGGATTTTTGAACAAAACTAGCCGTTCAATTGTCTTCCGTTATTTTAAATCACTCTTCACTTTTTCTTGTCTTTCCCTTCTTTTTTTTTTTTTTGGTTCTAAGGATCATGACAAATAATTCTTAACAAAAATAGAATCCCATTTCGTTAGCAAATAGAAAACAAAATAAAAAATAAAAATAAAATAAAAAAGAGATCCGACTTTCTGAACCTCACTAGAAAATAGAAAAGTAATAAAAAATAAGTTCGAGCTTTAGACTTTAAAATAAGTTCAAATATTATAACATGTGAAAACTTTACACTATACTTATTGAAAATTTCACCGGAGATAGTTCAAAATATAGAGTTTAAAATGGTATGCAAAACATGTTATCCATATATAATTCTAATAAGATAATATGCTTTTTCATTAATTAGGTCAGAAATATTTGAAGTGAGAGTTGGAGGGAAAGTAAGAGTATTAGAAATGTGTTAAAATTTCATCAAACTAGGTAATTTAGATACTTTGATACAAAAAAGCTTCCTCATTTTACAAAGCAAGCATTTTCCAAGCAGCAAGATGGCCCATTCCAAATGTCAATGCAAAAATGTTGGAAAAAAGAGTCAACAAAGCAAAGAGAAATGCTTCTCGGCCCTCGAAAACAAAAACAAAAGTGCTCACCAATATAGCTTCGGATAGCTCCACATAGGATTTCCTTTTTTTTTTTTAAATAAAAGTCTAGGGAGAGGCATTAGCATTTCGGCCCTCCCTCGAATGAGAAGTGCGTCACTCTGACCTCACCGAATACGCTATCAGCAAGGGTGTATAGAGGTGTGGTCCTAGGCTCACTCTTGCAAGTACTAGGTTGGTAGGAAACAAGTCTTCATATTTGATATCCATGATGGAGTAACCAAAAATTATTTATGTAAAAACCACCTAAACCGTCTAAAAATCACGAAAAACTCGGGTTTTGTTTAGTTTAGATTGGGTGGTTTGATGGAATTTTTGAGTAAAACTAGTCGTTCTGCTGTCTTTCGTTGTTGTAAATCACTCTGCAAGTTTTCTTTTCTTTCTTTTCTTTTTTTTTTTTTTGGTTCTAAGGATCATGACAAATAATTCTGTCAAAAATAGAATTCTATTTCTTTAGCAAATAGAAAAGAAAATAAAAAATTGAAAATTAAATAAAAAGGAGATCTGACTTTTTGAACCTCACTAGAAAAATAGAAAACTAATAGAACTTGTTTCCTTGCTCTCTCAAAAAAGCCTTGGCAGATAAAGGGAAAAGTTTCAAGATCCTTCTTAGTCTCATGTTAGAGCTATAAACTATGAAATAAGTTCAAATATTATAGCATGTGAGAGCTTTATATTGTACGTGTTGAAAACTTTACATGGTTGACAATTCAAACTATTGAGTTTAGAATGGTGTGTCAAACATGCTATCAATGTACAATTCTAATAAGATAATATGCATTTTCATTAATCAGGTTAGAAACATTTGAACTGATAGTTGGAGAGAAAGTATGAGAACTAGAAATATGTTAAAATTTCATCTGAGAATAGATAATTCAAATACTTTGTTACAAAAAAGCTTTCTTATTTTACAAAGTATGCATTTTCCAAGCAGCAAGATGCCCCATTCCAAATGTCAATGCAAAAGCATTGGAAAAAAGAGTCAATAAGGCAAAGAGGAATTCTTCTTGGCCCTAGAAAAGAAAAACAAGAGTACTCATTAGTATAGCTTCAAATAGCTCCACACTTGGATTTCTTTTTTTTTTATTGTTAAAGAAAAGTCTAGGGAGAGGCGTTAGCATATTAGCCCTTCCTGTGAGAAGCGTGTCACTTCAACCTCACCAAATATGCTATTAGCGAGGGTATATACAGGTGTGGTCCTAGGCTCACTCCAGCGAGTACTAGGTTGGTAGGAAATAAGTCTTCACATTTAATATCCAAAATGAAGCAACCAAAAATTATTTATATAAAAGTCACCTACACTATCCAAAAATTATGAAAAGCTCTGGTTCTGTCTGGTTTAGGTTGGGTGGTTTGATGGATTTTTTGAACAAAACTAGTCGTTCCATTGTCTTCTGTTGTTTTAAAACACTCTTCAAGTTTTCTTTTCTTTCCTTTCATTTTTTTTTGGTTCTAAGGATCATGTGAAATAATTATGTCAAAAGTAGAATCCCATTTCTTTAGCAAATAGAAAAGAAAATAAAAAATAAAAATAAAATAAAAAAGAGATCCGACTTTCTGAGCCTCCTTGAAAAAATAGAAAAGTAATATAAACTTTTTATGTGCTATCTCGAAAAAAGACTTGGCAGATAAAGAGAAAAATTTCAAGATCCTTCTTAGTCTCATGTTAGACTAAATAAGTTCAAATATTGTAACGTGTGAAAGTTTTACATTATACATGTTAAAAATTTTCCAACGGACAGTTCAAACTATAGAGTTTAAAATAGTATGCCAAACACGTTATCAATATATAATTCTGATAAGACAATATGCAATTTTATTAATTAGGTTAGAAACATTTCAACTGAGAGTTGGAGGGAACGTAAAAAAACTAGAAATGTGTTAAAATCTCATTAGACTAGATAACTTAAATACTTTGACATAGAAAAGCTTCCTCATTTTAGAAAGTAAGCATTTTCCAAGTAGCAAGATGCCCCATTCCAATTGGCAATGCAAAAATGTTGGAAAAAAGAGTCGATAAAGAAAAGAGAAATGTTTCTCGGCCCTCAACAAGCAAAACAAGAGTGCTCACTAGTATAGCTTTGGATAGCTCCGCATAGGATTTCATTTTTTTTAAAAAAAAAGTTTGGGGAGAGGTGTTAGCATATCGCCCTCCCCCATAAGACGCGCGTCACTCCGACCTTACTGAATATGTTTCAGCAAGGGTGTATATAGGTGTTGTCCTAGGCTCGCTCCAGTGAGTACTAGGTTAGCAGGAAACAAGTCTTCACATTTAATATCCAAAATGGAGTAACCAAAAATTATTTATTTAAAAACCACCCAAACAATATAAAAATCATTGGTTTTGTTTGGTTTGGATTGGGTGTTTTAATGGATTTTTTGAACAAAACTAGTTATTCTTTTTTTTTTTTTTTGGTTCTAAGGATCATGAAAAATAATTCTGTCAAAAATAGAATCCCATTTCTTTAGCAAATAGAAAAGAAAATAAAAAATAAAAATACAATAAAAAAGAGATCCGACTTTCTAAACCTCACTGGAAAAATAGAAAAGTAATAGAAACTTTTTCTTTGCTCTCTCAAAAAAGGCTTGGCAAATAAAGAAAAAAGTTTCAAGATCCTTTTTAGTCTCATGTTAGAGTTTTAGACTTTGAAAAAAGTTCAAATATTGTAGCATGTGAGAGGTCTACATTGAACATGTTGAAAATTTTATACTATGTACAGTTTAAACCATTTAGTTTAAAATAGTGTGTCAAACACGCTATTAATATATAATTTTAATAAGATAATATGCATTTTCATTAATCAAGTTAGAAGCATTTGAACTGATGGTTGGAGGCAAAGTAAGAGAACTATAAATGTGTTAAAATTTCATTTGAGAACAAGTAATTCAAATACTTCGATACAGAAAAGCTTCTTCATTTTACAAAGCAAGCATTTTCCTAGCAGCAAGATGCCCCATTCTAAATATGAATTCAAAAATCTTGGAAAAAAGAGTCAATAAAGTAAAGAGAAATGCTTCTCGGCCCTAGAAAAGAAAAATAATAGTGCTCATCACTATAGCTTTGGATAGCTCCACATAGGATTTTTTTTTTTTTGTTAAATAAAAGTTTAGGGAGAGGCATTAGCATATCCGCCCTCCCTCCTATGAGAAGCGCATCTCTCCGACCTCGCTAAATATGCTATCAGCAAGAGTATATAGAGATATGGTCATAGGCTCGCTCCGACGAATACTAAATTAGTAAAAAAACAAGTCTTCATATTTAATATCTAAAATGAAGTAACTAGTACTCGACCCCGTGGCCATGGATACCCACTACAAGGTCCTCCACCACTAGGATACCACACTCGGTGGTTGCATCGGAGCTTTATATTAAAACCAATTGCATTATTATATAACAAAGTGGGTAAGCTTTGCAAAAAATATTTGATTCAACGTAATTTATGAACGCAAAGGCATTTGGAAAGAGAAAAGTATACAAACGTTCGCTTTAAAAAAGAAAAAGAAAAAGATGCTCATTAATGATCAAAGCCCAGTTTATATTGCTAGATGAATAGTACTCCTATAAGAAGTTAATTACCTAATTTCAAATAAAAGTTGTGCACACCGTTTCTTTTTCTTTTTCTGTCAACACTTCCATCTCTAATGGAGAAAAGAATTAAAAGAGTGAACGGAAAAAAGATAGTTAGGAAGATGAGTCAATAAAGTAAAAGGAGTGTCATTTCATAAGAAAAATATGCTCTACTTTTTTTCTCTGTACAATGTGTAACTTTTTGTTTGGTAAATTCTATTTTAATCAAAACTTATGGTTGTGATAGTGTAAAGGCTTCATATATTACAATATCAAATAAATGTATATTATAATATAAAATTCTTGCATATGATATTTATTTTTAGCTAATTGATTCAAACTAGTACTCTCAAACGCCTTATAAGTCATGAATCTGTAATGCAAATGGTAGGCAACTTCACGGTAACGAGCCTCTATTATTTGTGTCATTACTAGCTCGCCTCGTGTGTGCCTTCTTCACATTTTTTGAGATATGTGAGTAGGGAAAGATATTTGAGAATCAAAACAACAAAAGTAAGAAAAGTTGAAATAATAATAAAAAAAAAACAGAACTTAAATGTCACATTTGATAAAATAATATATTAAAAGATGTAAAGAAATATATAATAAGAATAAATTAAAATAAAAAATAGCCGGATGAGATACATTTAAAATTAAATAAAGTGAATTAAAAATACAAAAAGAGGCAAATAGCAGATTTAGGCTAAAAAAAGTGAATTAAATATTACCAGGAGTGACTTTGATGAGACCTCCGATTATCTTAGTCATTGGATTTAATTATATGGTTAAAAAAGACTAGTCCACCTATGCTTACAACGAACCTACTACATCCAACCTGAAATATACAAATTAAAAAAAAAAAAAAAAAGCTATTTTCTAAAATTAAAAAAAAAAAGCGTTAATCTTCATAAGAAAAAAAAAACGTTCATTTTTGAGAATTGTTGGAAGTGGCGGAGAGAGCCGTTGGAGTGTGAAGCAATGTCGTTCACCTCACTAGAGAGCCACCATGGCCACCGCACAAGAAGATCGCGATTCTTGCTGGGTAGCAATGCAACCGCACAGGATCCTCTACCTCACAGTAGAGCCACCACGCCCCCTAATCGAAATCACCACTGTTCGTGACCCCACAACGTCGTCTACCTCATGGTGGCTTCCAATCTACCCTCGAGTTTGTCGTAATAGTGGTTATGACCTCTATCCATTGGCTCGCGATCATCCGCCCACGGGGTTGCAATTCCACCACAACCAGTGGGTCGTGATTCCATCCATCGGTCACGGAGGGGGTTGCGACTCTTCTACCTATGCTTGTTGTGAGGTCCCCTCCCCTTATCATCAAAGATATCTGCCATTTTTAAAATTTTTAAGGAATTGTTTATGTGTTTTTTCAGTTTTTGTCATTGTTAAATAGAAAATGTTTCTTTTGGACTTCGTACTCTACAACATGTAGAGAAGAAGATGAACGGTAACAATAAAAAAGAGACGACGTTTGGCTACAATTTCAAGCCAAAAAAATAGAGTAAGTTTAGGCTAAAAATGACGACATTAGACGAACAGGGAAACAACGTAAAAAGAGCACACCCCAAATGTTAACAAATAAAAGGTAAAGCCCACCACTAATATAATCATTCCCCATCTTTGGATTGTCTTTTATTGATGAGAAGGGCCTTATTGTAGAATTTTCTATGAAGGTCATATGCTTTCGAATATGTAATAAATGACATATCATGAAAAATTGAGAATAAAAGCCCAAAATATCTCTATTTATTTTTTATCTCCATCTTTCTCCCTCCTCCCTCGTGGGTACTGGCAGTAGCTAAGAAATATAATATTTATGTCAATACTGTGTTTTCAAATACTAAAAAATTTACCAGTAACGGGCGACCAAGAAATATTCTAGTATGAAAAAATTATATTAAACTTTTAAGGACAACCTAGCCAAACCTAGAAAATAATGTATTAAGATGTAAATCCTATGTTTCCAAATGAATATAAAAATTTACCGAACATGTTTCCAAAAATGATCAGCACCAGTGGTGCCCTCGTGGGTACTGGCAGTGGCTAAGAAATATAATATTTATATGTTAGTATAGTCTTTTCAAATACTAAAATATTTACTAGTAACCGGACATGTTGCCAAAAATGATTAGCACCAATGGCATCATTGACGATTAGGAAATACCATTTTTGCACATAAATGCTATACTTTTATATGAACACAAAAAATTCATAGTGACTTCGCCAACAGTTGGAAAATACAGTATTTATATAGAAATACAATATTTCTATGTAATAGAAAAACTTTACAAATGATGTCACCGGTTATCACCAGCACCAACAACATCGCCGACAGCTAAGAAATACTATATTCACATGAAAATATAGTATTTTATTGTAAATTAAAAAATGAACTGGCAAAATCCTAGGACATCTTGCCGGCAACTAAGACATACTATATTTCTATGGAAATATAGTATTTCTATGTAAATACAAAAATATACTGATGATATCGTTAGATATCAACAACACCATCGAGGCCATCGATAGCTAAGAAATACTATAGTTATATGAAAATATAGTATCTCTATGTAAATAGTAAATTTACTGGCCATATTGCCAGATATTATCGGCACTTGTGATGTCGTCATTGGTCAAAAATACCTTATTTGTAGATGAATACAAGAATTTCAAAAATAAAGCTCTGATGAAAAGAAACACTATTAAAAAAAAAAGAAAAAATATTATTGCAACAAAGCTCTAGCCACAGTTGCCTATATGCAGCCTACACTAAGGTCCTTCGATGGCACCATCAACCTCTATGACACCAAACTGAGTCAATCTCTACAATACCAATAGCCATGCACTCATCCATCACTTGTCGCCATTAGATCCCGCAACACAATCGCGTCAATAATGTCGCTATCTCCCTTCCCCGTCTGCCACATGTCAGTGATGATAGTTGTCTTTAATCAACTCAAAAGTCAGTGAGAATCAAAACCTAGGGACATCATCACCTAGTTCTATCGTCGTCAGTGAGAAAATCATCGAAAATGTTCTCAGTCACGATCGCGACTTTCATCGTAGCTTGCTCTCTACTCTTCGATGCACCTTGTCAGGTGTTTGTTGTTGTCTCTCTTCCTGATGCTCTAGCCTTAGCCTCGGTGATGGTCATGCAGACATCGATGACGACAATTAGGTTTGGAAGTGCACGGCCATGATGGCCTCTGTTGGCCAACATAGAGAGAGAAAGAAGAGAGAAAATAGGGGAGAGAGAGAGAAAGAAGATAAAAAAATAGAATTGATTCTTTAGGGGCATTTTTGAGTTTGTTTACTTTAAGATACTAATTTACTTATTTTTTTTTTAATTTTTTCACATTTTCAAAACTTCTGTTATTATTTACAAATAGGGTGTTTGGGAGAGTGGTGGGAACCAGTAGTGGGAACCATTTTTACTGTAGCATGTGAGAACTTTTTACTGTAGCAAATTTGTTTTTTGTTAATGTAGCATGTGAGAACTTTTTACTGTTCATAACTGAGATTGTGGTGGAAACCACTTTGCCAAACGGGACCTAAGTCAATTGCAAAATATTCATATAAAAAAAAAAAAGTCAATCATAAAATATACTATTACTACAACTTCTCTTGAAAATATGTAACATGTTAGGAGAAAGCAATAAAAAAAGACACAAAAAAAGGGAGTAAAGGTGTAAAAAAAAAAAAACACAAAGACACAAAAGGAAGAAAAGATAAACAAGGGGGGGGGGGGGGGGGGGGGGGGGGGGGGGGGGGGGGGGGGGGGGGGGGGGGGGGGGGGGGGGGGGGGGGGGGGGGGGGGGGGGGGGGGGGGGGGGGGGGGGGGGGGGGGGGGGGGGGGGGGGGGGGGGGGGGGGGGGGGGGGGGGGGGGGGGGGGGGGGGGGGGGGGGGGGGGGGGGGGGGGGGGGGGGGGGGGGGGGGGGGGGGGGGGGGGGGGGGGGGGGGGGGGGGGGGGGGGGGGGGGGGGGGGGGGGGGGGGGGGGGGGGGGGGGGGGGGGGG
>CAMOHE010002200.1:1198-22435 GCA_946598075.1 Artocarpus hirsutus
AAATTGCTTTGTAAAAATTTAAATTAACAATTAAAAACAATTTAGGGTAACTAATAATCATTAAAAGAGTAAAATTATACAAGGTTACTAAATTTCCACAAAACATTCAAATTAGATTTAAAATGCTCATTAAGGCACACTAATCCACCATTTATCATTCAATATCATTTAATTAACTCGGGGTGTTACAAAGACCGTTCAACTGGTTAAACTTGTTGGAACGGTTTGCTTGGTACTGTTCATTCGTTTTTTTCTAAATGATCTTTGTTTTGGAGTTTGATTTCTCAATCTTTTGACTTTATTAAAAGTTGAATTTTAATCGATTCTCCCTATTCTAAGCATACTTCTAGATCCAAACATACCAGTATCGGTCGGAAAATTTCCAGAGTTTTACTTCCTAGTTTTCTGACTAGTTGAATCGTTCCTTCTAATATAACCTTTCCAACCAGTCTAAAATTCTCCAACCAATTTGAATTGTTAGAACAATCAGAACATTATTGGTCATCCATATTCTCTCTCAAAATTTTAGTTTTTCACAACTCAAAAAAAGGCCAAAATAACATGAATCTTGTTCTTTATCAAATAAAACACCTAAATATGAATGCCCAACCCATAATATCAATTTATAGTTAAAAAAAAAGTAGTTTTGAGATTAGATTATCAATCTTGGAGCTTGAATCCTCAAGCTTTTGTTCAAGCTTAAATGGAGATGGCCGAAGACAACATCGGAGTTTCAACAGAGATGGAAGTCGGACTTCCCAGGCAGCTGTTGGGGTTGGCGTTGGGAGTAGGGCAGTGTTGTGGGGGCATTTTTGGGGAAGGAGTTGGAGTTTTGAGTAGCCAGAGATTGGGCAGGAGGTGATGGCATTGGATTGAAGTTTAGGGATGGGTGGGGTGGTGTTTTTGGACGAAGAAGGAAGAAGACGTTGGATGGAAGAAGAGGAAGCGATTTTTTTTTTTTTAAGAGAATGAGAGAAATGTCAGATTGTTTAGACTTTTTGAAGTAAATATTAGGTTTTGAAAATATTTATAATACATAGTAGATTTATAATATAAATAAAGTAAATAAAAAATATATACATTGTAAACAATGAGGTTAATATATTATTTGCATCATTGATTTATTTATTGTATAAATAAAAGATATTTATATGGTAAACAAATAGGTAAATAAATTATTTACATTATAAATTTTACATTTACTATAAATATTTTCAAAACCTGCTATTTACTATAATTAGTTTTAAAAAGGTGATATTTCTTACAATTTTCATGATGTAGGAGAAATTAACTACGTAGTCGTTTTTATATTTTAGTTTTATTTTGTTATTAATCTATCATTATTTGTTTACCATGTCATTTATTTTAGCGTGTGCTTGTTATCGTTTTGTTAAGAAGGATATATAAACAGCCTCATTAGCTAATTGTAATAAAGACTAAAATATTGAGTATTGATTACAATTTTGAGTACTTTCTCTTTTAAGGTTTTTTTTGAAAGATTTTTTCTAGATGAGTTTTTGGATCCTTCGTCCACGTCAAGATTTATTTTTGAGGGAGTAAAATCTGATCTCTCTCTCTCTCTCTCTCTATATATATATATATACACATTTTAAAAGAGGGTAATTTAGTCTTTGCAAATTAAATTCGATGGAAAACAAGAAGTCAAAAATGAAAACGTTTTTATAAAGGGTTACTAATTGGAAGGTTTCTCAATTCAGGGTTACTCGTCGAAAAACCTCTGCTCGTGACGTCATTGTAACTCGGAAGAGGGTCATTGAAACAGAACTTCCTCCACTTCCCTCCCCTTCAAGCCTCCTTGTACTTTCTTAAACAATATGTGGAAATTCATGCGCAGAAATTCGCATTGCCTTAATCCTAGAACCAATTCTCACACTCTCTCGAACATGTATCACTGTTGCTCCTCGCAACAAACCCATAATGTAGTTCAGGAAATCAGCAACATTCTCGCCCGCAACAAGAACTGGAAATTTCTCATGGACTCCTCGGACATCCCTAAGAAGCTAAACTCAGATGTAATCCGGGCTGTTATTCGCCACAACAGGTTCCTTAATACCAAACGCCTCCTTGACTTCTTTATTTGGTCTGAAGCCAAAGTGGGTAATAGCTTCAACGACTTGGATGTGTTGTCTCTTCTTGTCGTTTCGCTTTGTAATTCGAATTCTTTTTTGCCTGCTCGTAATGTCATTGATCGCATGATAAAGATGAGGAAAAGCCCTCTTGATGTTTTGAGTTCTGTTGTTGACTCGTATAGGAGATTTGATGGCTCTAGGAGTGTGGTGTTTGATATGTTTGTTGAGAGGTATACTACAATGGGGTTTGTTGTTGAGGCTGTTGACATGTTGTTGGGGTTAAGAGATGTTGAGTTCTTTATGCCTAGTTTGTTGTCATGTAATTCACTATTGAGAGAGCTGTTGAGGTCTAGCAAGATTGAGTTGTTTTGGAAGGTATACCATAACATGTGTGAAATGAAGATTGAATTTGATATATATACTTATTCTAGTATAATTGATGCTCATTTTAGGATTGGGAATGTTGGTGGGGCCAAAAGGGTATTTTTGGAAATGGATGAGAAGGGTTGTAGTCCAAATGTGGTTGTATATAATGTGGTGATTAGTGGTTTGTGTAGAGTTGGGCTTCTTCATGAAGCAGTTGTGATGAAAAAATCGATGGTTGAGAATGGTTTAGTCCCTGACAACTATACTTATGCAACTCTTATTAATGGTTATTGCAGAGGAAAGAGATTGGAAGATGCGAAACTGGTTTTGTCTGAAATGATTGATGAGGGATTGAAACCCAATGTAGTTGCCTACAATGCTTTGATTGATGGGGTTTTGAAGCAAGGTGATTTGGAAGAAGCTTTTAGATTTAAGAATGAAATGGATTATCATGGTTTAAAGATTAATTTGGTCAATTATAACACACTTTTGAAAGGGGTTTGTAAGGCTGGTAAGATGGACAAGGCCAGAGAAATTGTCAATGAAATGATTAGAATTGGAAGCCGACCCGATTCAAGAATCTACACTTCCTTGATTGAGGGCTATTGCCAGGAACGTGATATGGTCAGTGCTATTAAACTGTTTGCTGAGATGAAGAAAATGAATTTGGCACCGACAATTGTAACATACAGTGTGCTAATTAAGGGGTTATGTGGAATTGGAAATCTTGATCAGGCTAATGATTTTGTTGAGGAAATGCTTTCGTATGGATTGATGCCGAACTGTGTTGTCTACTGTACTCTTATTTCAGCTTATCTAAATGAAGGTAAAGTAGAAGAAGCAAGAAGGATTTTAGATAGGATGAGGGACCTTGGAATCTCACCGGATGTGTTTTGCTACAATTCCTTTATAATTGGTCTCAGCAGACAAAATCAGTTGGATGCCGCAAGGAATTACTTTGACGAAATGTTGGCAAAGGGATTACAGCCAAATGCTTACACATATGGAGCTTTCATAAATGGATATGGTAAGGTTGGGGACATGAAGATGGCTGACAGGTACTTCAATGAGATGTTATCTTATGGTCTGACACCTAATGTTGTTATTTACACAGCCTTGATTGATGGGCACTGCCATGTAGGGAACTTAGAAGAAGCCTTCTCAGCATTTAGGTGTATGCTTGCGCGTGGAACTGTCCCAGATGTCCGAACTTATAGTGTTCTTATTAATGGGCTTTCAAGGAATGGGAAAATGCAAGAAGCCCTGGGGATCTTGTCTGAGCTTCGTGAGAAGGGCTTGATTCCTGATGTTTATATTTACAACTCTCTCATTACTGGTTTCTGCAAACAAGGTGATTTGGACAAGGCTGTTCAGCTTCATGAGGAGCTGTGCATAAATGGCACAGGTCCTAATATTGTGACTTATAATATTTTGATTAATGGGCTATGCAAGGCAGGTGATGTTGAAGAAGCTAAGAACTTATTCCATGATATTTTGAAACATGGTTTGACTCCCAACAGTGTGACATACGCTACAATGATGGACGGATACTGCAAATCTGGAGATTTAACTGAGGCGTTCAAATTATTGGATGAGATGTCACTAAGAGGAGTCACGGCAGATAGTTTTGTTTACAGTGCCCTTCTTGATGGATGCTGCAAAGAAGGAAAGTTGGAAGAGGCAAAAGGTCTATTCCAAGATATGTTGACTAAAGGTTTTGCCACTAAACTGTCTTTTAACACGTTGATTGATGGGCTCTGCAAAAGCAAAAGGCTGCTAGAAGCCAACCATTTGCTGGAAGAAATGTTGGAAAAAAAGATCTTGCCTGATCATGTAACTTACACAACCGTGATAGATCATCATTGTAAGGCTCAAAATATGAGGGAAGCTAACAGGCTCTTCTTGGAGATGAAAACATTGAATCTTACACCGACCATTGTAACCTTCACGTCACTTCTACATGGATACAACATGGCAGGAAAAACATGTGAAGTTTTTGCTCTGTTTGAGGAGATGCTAGCCACGGGGATTGAACCAGATAACGTTGCCTATTGTGCTATAATTGATGCTCAATTTAAAGAAGGAAATTTAACAGAAGCATTGACAATGAGGGATGAGATGTTGAAGAAGAATTTTCCCACGAGATCAGGTACTTATGATACTCCAACACAGGCCCTATGTGGAAAAGAAGATTTTCCAGAAGCGCTGAAGTTACTCAATGAAATTGGAGGAGCTGGCTTGAGTCTCAGTTTTTCTGCATGTAAAGCCATAGCTTCTGGTTTCCAATGCACTGGGAATATGGATAAGGCAACAGAGGTATTGGATCGTATGGTGTCTTTTGGATGGGTTTCAAACTCCACAAGCTTAGCAGACTTAATTGATGGAAGCCAAAAGATTCTATATTCTGAGCACTCTAGTGATGTAATCAAGTGAATGGCCTAGGAAGAATGCTCTATGGTTCTTCGTGACTGGGGTCTGTGCGCTCTTTTGAACAAATAATGACCATTGGCAAGGCCAAATCGGGATACTTGGTTTCTCCATTTGCAGGTACTAAATTCCTTGCAATTATTAGTCCCAACATTCTGCTAAAAAGCAAGCTGCCAGCTGAGAAGTGGCAAAGACTAGGGTTGGGAGGATTTGGAGCTCCTCTACTTGGCTTCACAGATTAAAAATTGATAGCTTATTTTTTTGATATTCCAGGAATTCCTCAAACCTGCTTGGCGGGCTCGGTTAAAATTTGGAGCTTTAATGGGACCTATATTATTTTGAGAAGCATGGAAGTTTTATTGATAACTACAGACTTGACCGTACAATTTTCTCGTTATTTCAGCGGTTAAACACTTGCAAAATAAGGAAATACTTCCTGCCCTTAAAATTTCCAAGAGAGCTTTGGAGTTTGACCCACAATAGCCATGTTTTATTCCAACTGCAGAGCTCTATGGAGAACCTGCAAACTAATGCCAGGGGCAGCAGGTCCTTGTAGATGTATTCATAACTTGTACACAGCCTTTTCAGGCTGTGAATTTTAGCCTTGACAGTAAATGATCTCTTGTTCCATTTGTATACATAGTCAAATAAACAATAAATTACAGTGGATGTATATTTTATTCACTGTAGAGCTCAACAAAGAACTTGACAACCCAGAATTGGGTCGCACTGATTCCTTTTATTGTTTGATATGTGCGGGCTTTTTGTAAGATGATACAGAAAAATATGTTACTTGTTAGAATCAAAGATGATCCTCATGTCACTTGTCATTCAATCTCCAAACATTGATTGTGTTGATGATAATCTTTGCTAAGAATAAAGAATGTGTTGATGATAATTCATTCTTGAATCTTGATGTCTCTTGCTCTATGTGTGTGTGTGTGTGTCTAGAGAATCGTTACCTTTGCGAAACAAGAATTTCAAAGGAATTAAAATGTTTGTTTGTAACCATTTATTATCTCGTATATAACCCCACAACCCCACCCACCCCCCCCCCCCCCCCCCTAACAAATCCTTTATTGTTATCATTTGTATTTGTGTACAATAGAAAATAAAAATGTTCTTTTTGTGTCCAATAGTAAAAAAAAGTATTTCCTCTTTCATGTTTTGTATGAAATGGAGACGTATTATATGCAGGTAAAAGAATCGGAATATATATTTATTTTACAAAGGCTTTCAACAAAATGGATTTGACTTGTATAGTGAGAGATCATATCATCTTCTCGAATTTATCAAGTTTCTTCACCCTCTGCATAGACCTAGCAAAACAATGCCAAGAAGACTCCTGCACAAGGGCAAAAACATTGGTGACTAGAACTTGAGTCCTAATGATAAAAATCGAAGGATATATTTGCAATATAGTCTCAAGGATTAACATGTCACCTGCACCAACGAATGATCCGTTTGCAACAACTTGGCTGCCTTGGCTACTGAAAGTGACCCAAGGTTTAGCAAGGTACCTCCAATGACTGTGTACATTGTCGCCATCTGCAGTATCGTCGCTTTTCGAGCCGCTCTTTCAGACTGCCAAATGAACGTATTGTATTCATCTTTTTTCATAAGCAGTGTTACAACCAAAGAACAAGAAATTATTTTTCTTTTCTTTTTTTTTTCCCGGCAAATTAATTCTCTGAAATCACTTGGCCATTGATGCAGGTGTCATAGACTCCTTGCCATCCAAGTAACTTTGCAAAAACGTGTGTTTGCTAAAAGATAATATCAGCAGAACTTTCGATCAAATCATATCTTTGAGGGATACTTTCAAAGTTGGTAAATTACCCCTTGAACTTGATAAAATGTTGTAGAGTGTCTCCAAATCGATGCCGACTATTAAAATTTGGACAAAACCTCCTTCGTGCACGTCACCTAAGCTTGTTAGAAGAGCAAATACTGGAATTGCATATGGTAATAGAGCATGTCATGTCACATGCACGATGGTGTTTCCTTTCAAATCTAATAGCCTTAATAAATTAAGGACACTTTGCAAGACTTTATTAAGTTCAGGAGTACTTTGTCAAAAGTTCATGGGGGCAACATGCCAATCCAGTAACAGTTTGGAGAGCAAAAAGGCCAAGAACCCAATTTTGGATTAATGACGCAGAGTACCTCAAGTACTCGCACTCGAAGTTTTAAATCTCCTGCCTCGAGTTGGTTCACAAACTCTTCTATTCTCTGAACTCTGTATGGCATGGACATGGTGTAGGTTCGAGCCTGAGTACAGAAGTGAACGGCTTACTACAAAAGCTAATGGAATTTCTGTTTTTCCCTTTAGCTAACATTGATATAAAGAAAGATTGGATAAATTTGTTTAATTAAAAACTTTCTACCCAATGAAGCTTTATCATTTACTTTGAAAAAAGAAAAAGAAACTGAAGCAAAGAAAGACTGCCATACATCATCAGCTTGTTTCCTTAATTCCTGCACAAGTTGAGTCCCAGTTTGCTGCTTCTGTTTCAAATCCAACAGCTCCTGTTCATAGTGAACGATATCAGTGCCATCCTTAATATATTAATAACATGTAAGGCACACGTTGCTAGGAAAAACTTTTAACTAATAATAGCTTATGAAAAAACAAAAAAGAAAAATAAAGGAACCTGAGCATATGGTGCCGCAATCTTCACAAAGGAAAAATCTGGATCAAGGATGTAGCCTTTGCCTGAAATGGAAAACAAAACTATAATAGGGAATCACAGGTAATTTAAAGAATTATTATCACAAGAAACTCAAGTTTATGTTGTTGTTGTTGTTGTTGTTAGATTTTTTTTTTCCTTCTCAGGAATAGGTCTGCTAAGTTAGGCATCAAACCCAATACACACATAACGTTAGTGGTGACTTTGGATGCTAGTCATGGATGTGTGCTTAGACAGGTATGCAGAGAACCTTCAAGGGTTGAAAATGCCCTGATGACGAAAGTAAATGTGGATGGAAACCGAAATGGTTGTTCTTGTGCTATTGCAAATAAGTCCTGCCATATTGAAAAAGGGTTATTTTAGAGGTAAAAAAATTGGGTTAGACCAGTGTTGATTCTCCCACTGTAGGCTCTTCAGAAAACCCAAGAAAACCTCCTTCTCGTCTTTAGAAGCATGCATGCATGTAGTTGGCTACACAAAAGTCATAAGAAGCGTCTGCAGTCTTGAAATAACATATTACTGCTTCAAAATTTCACTTAAAAAGGTAAAACAATCGCTTAATGAGTCACCAAGGTTGTGCTTGTTTCACTGGTTAAGTCTAGTTCAGCTTAGTTTGAACGGCCATCATAGTTTTGAATTGGTGTTTGGTGAATCATCCAATTCGAACTAAGCTGACAGTTTAAACAGGGCTGAATTGCTCAACTTAGAATTCAAACTCCTCCATTTCAACATTTCGAACCAATATTAAACAGTGATTTCCTTCCTATATGTTTGTATTTATAATTTAACACTATTCTTTCATATTATTTTTTAATTAAGTAAACTTCTTTTTATATATTTCATGTTTATTCTTTAATTAAATAATTTTTTTATGCTTCAAACTAGAATTATCTATACTCATCCAAATACAAATTCAAATTAGATATCATGTTCAAATTAACACTTTAACTACACATCCAAATGCCAGTTCAAACTACTGTTTAAATTACACAATTTGGATCTTTCTATTCAAGCCAAAAAAGTTCAAATTAACACAATTCGAACTAGCGAACCAAACAAGGGGCGCAAGTTCTCATACCTCACCAATGGCAGCCAAAGTCTGCTGCTGATCTGGTGTCTGGCTCAACAAGTTGTCCAAAAAGAACTGCACAGATCTTCTTACCTATAATAAGATACAAAATAACCAAGACAACTGAGCAAACAAAAGTAATCTCCAAAACCATTCATGATCCATGAATATCAGAATGCAAATTGTTTTTTTCTTTCAAGAAGTGTTTATGAAAACTTGCACAATGCATACCGATGACATATCTCCTGTTGGCTGTAGTGCTCCAAGATCTATAAGACTTCTCATGACCTACAAGGATCAGTTTGTCAGGTAAGTTCAATCCAAAGAAAAAGTTAGCAGTTAAGCGTTTTTAAGGCCTAGTTGCATAATTCTGAAGCATGCAAGCTTTTGAATTGACAGAACCTGATATGAATGGCAAATAAAGTCTCTAGCAAACACACAGGAAAAAAAAATTATATATAACGTTAAGGCTAAGTTTAGGATAAAGTAGAAGAAGAATCCTATGCCAAAAGCTAAAAAAACCAGTTCCTCAAATTAATTAAATAAGTGCGTTGGTGTACTTGCAGAGTATATTTATCCACTTTTTATAAACAGTACTAGTCTGCTACAAAAATTTGAAAACAACAAGTGATGAGGACAAAGGTAGAATAAGATCAAAAGATGAAAAGAAGACCTTCTTAGCATCTTTCTCATAAACAGCATAGAAAAGGTCAAGTAATCGCTCTCTGGTGAAAGTCTTGATCTCCCCCACCATACCAAAATCATAGTATATAATAGCTTCATCCACATCAATAGCAAGATTTCCAGGATGAGGATCAGCATGGAAAAAACCAGTTTTTAGTATCTGAATGAATAAGGGAAAAAATAGTGAATCAATCACACATTTCAATTAACAAATTATTGTTCTCACTAGCAAAATAAGGCCTACAAAAGTTCACATTCAATGTCAAGCTGTTAACTAAAAGTCAGCGAGATTTTCTGATCTGAATCAAGTATGCTTCAATTGCACGTGATGAAATTCTAGAACGACTATAACCCCGCGAATCTAGCATATTCAGTTCATTTATCTTAATGCCTGACACCAACATGAAATTAATTGTCAAAACTCATACTATGAAACAATTTTCTAATACAAAATACAAGGACAGCATTTGAGCATGGGGCGAAACCTGGTACGTACTCCAAGGTCAGCACCTTTGAGGCAGTGTAATCCAAAAGACCAACTACAACGAGGAACATAATTTGTTGATATGATATTCATTAAGACAGTTCAGATAATGACTTTTTTTTCTCCCCAATGAGATAAAATTGTTTTAGGTTAAAGGGTCTGGTGAAAAAAAAAAAAAAAGAAAAAGAAAACAAAAAGATGCACATACAGGTACTCGAACCCACTTTATATTCTGAAAATCTTGCCGAAACCTGTCAGCATTTTTCCCTTTGTTTATATAATCGATTTCTTGATACAGAATCCTGCAGTCAAAGAAATGCAGGTATAGTCATTGAAACGCACAAGGAAAGCACTCGGCTTTTACAAGATATGCTTTGTGAAGCTCAAAATTTCATAGTACTAACGTGTTTGATTTATCAGTATCTCAGAATTGTTATCATTTAGAGACAAGAGACTGTCCTTTCCAAGAAAAAAGATTAGCACTCCCCCTTTCTTCTGATTATATTCTATCAAATCCAGCATAAGTTTAACATGATGGATATGATGGATATCAGGTCTCTGGCTGAATAATAGCAAAACGTAGGTCAAGCACATATATTGATATTAACAAACATATGCACGTCAATTTTTTCTTATAATTCTATGAAACATTAAAAGAAGAAAAAGAGAGGGAGAGAGAAGAAAAGACCAAGATAACATACGTGGAACATTCTTCATATATACCAATCCAGTCACTGGTTGGACCCCCCAAAAGTTTCACTTCTCTGAAAGTACTCAGCAATTAGCTTCAAATTTCCTGCGTGGAAGAACCATTAGGAGTGAAGTAGCGGCTAAAACTTCTTACTTTCAACATGACACTCTCTGAAATCTATCTAGAAAAGGCAAGTAGAATGCCATATACACATTACAGTATGGGTTAATGTTCTTATATTTATGTCATATGCACATCTTTTACATTGTTAAAGCTAGATAAAATCAGGCTGACGGTAATCCTACTTGGCTTGTGAAACTTACTACAAATGACTTTAGCCTCCTCCTTATATCAGAATGCGAATAACGCATATGATATTGTACAAATATGGAAATTCTTTTTCCGTCGATAGCATGCAGTTCTACAATGCTCTATCCAGAATGGACATGACTTTGGCCTATGCATCTAACATAACCAAAACGTCAGTGGGAAGTGTTAAAAAACCAGTGATCAGGTACCATGAGAAGAAAAAGAAAGCACAACTGTTAATTGCAATGTTCTAATTACATAAATCAAATACAATATCCATCTTTCAGAAATGAAGAAAAGTACATTGCTTACGTAGATCAATGTCGAAAGGCTTTTTGAGGCCAGGTCTTTGGACTTTAACAACTGCTTCCTCTCCATTATGCAGGATAGCCCGATGAACCTGTAGTCCTCAATATTCAAAAAAATATAGATATACATATATGCATATCCCAAGTAAAAAATTCAGCAACTATATTTAGAGAAATGGACCTCGAAAAGGAAAAACTGTAGGTAACTCATAAGTTCATTATTCACCACTAAGAGAGCATACTGATCATCTCTCTCCTCAATATAGTCCAAAACAAAATTTTGCTTCTTCCAAGGTAATGAAAGTTAATCATTTGTGTACATAATATAAAAATGACTGTAACGCTTCAGTAAAATACCTGACCAAGACTTGCAGCAGCAATTGGTTGGTCCGTGAATTCCTTAAACAATATGTTGATTGGAGCTCCTAGTTCACTCTCAATAAAGCGTTGTGCTTTAGCCGGTGAGAAGGCTGGCACCCGATCCTGAATTACATTGAATGGGAATCACAAGAATTAATAATAGTAAATCTATCAGCGTTAAAATATCAAAAATACTAACCAAAAAAACCAAGCATATCCAAAACATAAATACTCCATAGTCATCAATGTCGGAACAAAATATTCTAAGTCGAAAATTCTTCACCAAAATTACTACAACGCAAACTAAAAATTACCTGCAACTTGGCAAGCTCGTCCACAAACTCCCGTGGAAACAGATCTGACCTTGTTGACGATAACTGTCCAAGTTTGATGAATGTTGGGCCAAGCTGCAGCACTTTTTCTCTAAGCCATGAAGCAGTCTTTCGCCTTCTATTTTTCTGAATGAGAATTTTCCGGATAAGAACTTAAGGCTAAGAAATAGAAAGAGGGTGAGAAAACGAAGACCAACCTGCTTATCTTCGTGAACCCTCCCAAATATGCCCATCTCGCATTGTCGAATAGAACACGAATTCGAAATGAGATAACAAAAGACGAAACATCTATACTCCTTTGCAAGGAGTTGTAGTTCTCATTGGCCCAACTGAAGCCTTCATCTGAGGGCAAAACCTTCAGCTCCTCCAACGGTGGAACTTGTTTAGAGGCTCCAACCTTTGGTGCCATAACAAGTGATAATGATGATGCAGGACCAGTTTTAACTAGACTGGCTGCATTAACAACTGAACCATTCACTTTCACTTTCTCTACCTTGCTTGTGAAACCATTCACTTTCTCTACTTTCTCTTTACATTGTGTTTTCCTTTTCACTACCTCACTTGCTGGTACCATCTTTACAGCTCTTCCATTGACACTCAACTTCGATGTCCATTCTGTCTGCTGCACTCTCACTTGAAGCTGAAAACTTTCGTTGGCACGAGGTGGATAACTACATCTTGGTTTTACAGAGTTTGGGAATTTTGAGACTGAAATTGAGCTTGAGAAACTGAGATTCTCTTGATTTACCAACTCCACATTGTGGCAACAGTAACCGCTTGAAGCCAGTACTGCTGTCATCTGATAATACTGAAGCCCCTGCAAAAACATTAAGGGGTTGCTAGTTGTAACAAGGAAAGATCCAATATTACTAGCAAATCATTGAAAGTTACACAAGTAAACTTGTTATAAGCACATCAGATCACTCAACTAGAAAAACTTGAAATTAGCATAAAGCTCTGTAAATGGAAGCACTCTACATAATGATATTACATATGGTAAGTCAATCCTAAAATTAGATTATAAATAGTCGCTTTCCCAGAGCGTTATCCAATGACGGTCGACGTTGAATTTGGACTTATATGCAAAGAGGAATTCTAATGGAGGCATGAAGATTAAGATACATGGTTACAAGGACGAACCCATACCTAGATAGTGTAATTGATCACAGAAAGCAGCATATGTGTGCGCGCGCACACACACACACACACACACATATATATCTATCGAGTGCAAATCGTTCTGTGCTTTACTAGCCATGAGAAACCTTAAATTATCGAAGTTCTCTACAAGAATAAGAATCCAATAATAAGAAAAGAGAAGAAAAAACAGAAAGGAGCACTGAAATCCCATCTTCTCCCCTGCTATTCTTCAGAAGAAATTATACGAGTTCGACAGGGGGGAAAAAAGTCTCCTTCACGCTTATAAGGAAACCATCAGAAAGCAGATGAAGGCATGAATAAAATACTCACTTGGTCAGAAAGATTCAAGATTGAAGCTCCCAAAGGTTCGTTATTTAGTGGTGTTCAATCTGAGGGGACTGGTGAAGCTTAACAAGTCAAATATAGTCTCAAAATGGTAAAATGTATTTATATATTATATTATATATGCACTGATAAATAGTACTGAATAAAACGTGCAAAAAATAACACGACGGAACCATGGAAGAAGTAGCTTGACAGAGTTTCCGATTATATATATTGGTTAAGCAATCAAAAGAAAACGAAACAAAACAACTCTACATGTTTGACAGTAATGTTTGCGTCAAAGACAAAAACCAGGAAATGGGTTCTTCAACCGCCACCGCAAGCTTGCATTGGTAGTTTTTGGGCTGTGAGTCATGGCACTAAACATTGGCGACGAGGAATTAACTTTTGGCCTAACTGTATAATCATATTTTATAGTTTTAATTATTTTTAAATTTTATTTTTTATTTTTAAAAATTATAAAAATATCCTTTAAATTTAAAAAATTTGCTTCAATTTCATTCTTATAACTAAAAAAATTAAACAAAACGATATAATTATCTTTAAACAGTTATAAAAAAATATAATATAAAAAAAAACTTAAAAACTCTTAAAACAAAACATCTTAGTTTCAAGAAAAAGTTTATGAGTTTTTAAATGTTAAAATATTTTTTATAAATTTTTTAAAATATATATATATTTTAAAAATAAACTCGATTTAATTAAAGGTGTGTCTGTTTTATTCTCATATTTTTTTTTTCAAAAAGTTTGATATGAATAAAATTAAAACAAGATTTTTAAATTCGAACGATACTTTTTTAGTTTTTTAAAATAGATAGATAGTTAAAAAATAGTTAAAACTAAAAAAATATAGTTATGTTATTAACCATATTTTTGGAGATTTTTAATTTTGTTTTTTGCTAATTAATCTGACCATTTTGATTGGCTGCCCTCTTACTAGCCTTGGCAGGCTCTTCGTTTTGGTTGGTTGGGACATTTTTTTGTCTTTTTCACTAGTTGGGAGGATATTTTTCCTGTGAGATATGATATTATTTGTGTTTATTATTTTTGCACGGAATTATAATTTGATTTTTAAAAATATCATTCAAATATCCTCACTAAGTTCTTGGTATACATTTTACGGATCTAGTCAAAATCTCTTAAAAAATAAAAAAAAATACAAAAATGATAGAATCTATTACAAATTTGATATTTTAAAATTGAGACCTACCGATATACCTTACTGTTGATTTTTTTTATTTTTTTGATAAAAAACTCTCTTTTTTGAAAAACTTTATGGGACAAGAATTTTCTCAATCTCTTGCCTTGCTTACAAAAATGGAACTAATTTCTGATTCCATCTTATAAATAAAATTGACCCTAACAGAAACGCTGAAAAGTGTAGATTACTCACAAAAATTGCCTCACCATTAGCACATAGATTTGGAATTTTCAAATGACGAACAGTTTATGTTGAAGATGTAGTACAAAAACTGGTCACCATTAAAATTAATAAGAAAAAAAAATTGAAAAGATAAATAGTCAATTTGACTTGGCATTATGTAAAGCTAAAGTGGAAAGACCAACATGATATTTTTGGAGTTTCCTGTGCACACGATATGTTTGAAAATGGACCTCTAAGTATAATGGTGTAACGTGGCCAGCTGTATTTCAGTCTTTCCTTGTGTGTCAGCACGGCTTGTAGAAAATGGGAAACAGGAACGTGTTCCATTCGGCCGCCAGAAACAACATAAATACGCGGACGCCTTTTTGTTTCAAAACTATTTTTTAAGATTATAAAAAACTATATATGTTTTAGATTATTCAAGTAGGTTGATTTTGTCTTTAGAAAAACCCTAAAAATACCCTTCATATTTTAGATTTTTTTATTGTTTTAAGGGCGTTTATTTTTTTAAAAAAAAGAATTCAGTAAAAGTTCACAAGTTTAAGGTATACATTTTATAATATAAGGTGTGATTTTTTTATGACTTCGAAATATATTATATAACAAAGAAGAAAAATTCATTATTAGTGTGTATTATTACTTTTTCAAACAATCATAAATTTGTTTAGCAAATAACATAACACATAATGTTGCGCCATCTTCCAATATTTAAAAAACTAATGGTGATAATTATTTTTCGTATTTTTCTTACATAAACATGAGTAGTAGTGCTTACAAAATTCATTAATTCCTTCAATATAATCCAATATGTCAGAGTGGATTGAATTTAAAAATATGAAATGGTTTCGGAATAGGATTTTTTCAATTCGGTCTATATGGATAAGATTACAGATAAAAAATCTCTTACTTTGTATGATCTGTGAATCCGATTTATATATCTATTATAAAAATTATATATATACATAAACATAATTTTTTAGTAAATATATAAACCTATATACCTACAACATTGTGTTTAAAATTTATATATTTAAAAAGAAGAAAAGAGAAGTGAAAAGGAAAATTGTAATAAATAGTACTTTTTTAAAGTTGATTGTAGTACATAACAGATTAAAACTTAATTGTAGTATATAATAGATTTTAAAAATATTTATAGTAAATAACAAATTTATATTTACAATGTAAATCATTTTTGTTTATATAGTAAACAAATTCTTAAGTACAAATAGTTTATCTACTCCTTTTTTATAATGTAAATAATTTTTCTTTACAAAGTAAATAAATATTTATATTGTAAATATGCTATTTACTATAATATTTTTAAAACTTGCTATTTATTTCGAAAAGGTTTACAAATCTACTATTTCCCTCATGAAAGAAAAAGAAGCTTAGCCCAATCAAAAACTTATTATAATGTTTTATAATGTTATAATTTAGTTTATTATCAAGACTTGCATTTGATTGGGTTATAATATGTTCGATTTTGTTGAATTATGTTATGCTATATTGTGTTAATTTTAGTTTTTAATTTTTTTTTAATAAATTTAAAGGTAGATTGCTCGGAAGGTCTTGGTCCCTTTATTTTTTCGGCTGAACTAGGTCTAACATTTCAATTTATGTACAAAATGACTAATTTAATAGAATTTCAGACGGAAATAAACCTTTAGGTTTTTTTATCAAAATTACTAAAATATCCCTAAAAAATCACTATCTCTCTAACTATCCTCCCCTCAAAGCTTTCAACTTTCTATCTCTTATACAGCAATGTTTGAGTAACCGATTCTACAAACAAAAGAAAACTCTTCGTCTCTTTTCCCTCTTGTGTTTCTCATTTGCACACCAAAATCCAGGAGATGACAAATCAAAAATGAAAGTGCACGCCCACTACCATGTGAAAAAATCAAAAGAAACTTCTCGCTTGTTTCCGATTTGAAGGAGAAAAGTTGGCGATAACAAAGTTAATCAAAATGAAAAAGGAGGAGACAATTACCACAAGATTTGAACATGTACATAAGAAATTTTAGTTTTTGTTTCTTTTATCCCCTTCAATACTGTCTACCTCTTGATTAAATCTTTTCTTTTTTTTTTCCCCTTTACTTTATCAAATACACAAAATGAATTCCAAAGTCTGTCTCAACGAATATATAGTTCTTTTAACATCATAAAGAGTATCATAGAGATGGAAGCGTACAAAACAAAACAAAAAAAAAAAAGTCAATTAATTATACGCAGGTATACTAAAACTTCCATTTCGAAGCCAATAATTAATTAAGAACAAAACCCACAAGTTAAACAATTATGCATTAAAGAAAAATGGGTAAATTATAATAACATTACGTGTGCTTTATCCAAATTACAGAGATACCTTTGGATTAGAACTAATTATATTGACACCCACTAAATGTTCAAAAAAGTTATAGAGAGGCCCTCTCTATTACTTAACCGTAAGCGTTGACCATATGTTAACTGTTAATCCTGTTTAAAAAACCAAAAATATCCCTCCATATGTTAAAAACGTTTATAGTTATTTATATAGCTAAAAGTGTCGATTTTGTCCTTCTTTGACATTAAAATGAATTTAAGTAATTTATACACACTTGTAATTATAAATTTCACTAAAGATAATTTCTTTTATTTTTTTTTCCAAGATAACAATTATGTCCAAAATAAGATACAATACAAAAATTAAACTAAGTAAAAAACAAATCCACAATTAATTTCCTAAACATCTAGCATCAGAATCCACATTTTTAGTTTTAAGAAGTTGGCCGTTATACAAAACTAATTGTAAAAAATAATCATACACACAAACTAATCTAAAGCACACTTTAACCTCAACAAAATGAAAACAAATTAATTACAACAAAACAAATATTGTTTTGAGAAGAATAAAAAAACAAATATAAAACTTTAAAAATCTTAAATGAAAGTAATAATGTAAAAACCAAATCAAAAAATAATAATGTAAAGAAACAAACAAAAACATGGGTGGGAATGCCGACAAGCATTAAGGGCGACGGGTGGGAGGGTGATTTATGTTGGGGGCGATGGAGGTCGCAATTCAAAGGTGGGGCCAACAGGTGGGGCCACGATGGCTGGGCTCGCAATTGGGTAAGGGCGATGGATGAAGGCCATGATTGGGGGGGTGGCGATAGACAAGGGACATGATTATGAGGTGGGGGCGACAAACGGGAGCCGCGACAGGTAAGGGCAATTGGCGATGACTACGACGGCTGGAAAACTGACAATGGGATAGTCGGAGGTTTGGCTACTGGCTATGAGGGGCTGGGTTGTTAGGAAGGTGTTGCTTGGCTAGCTTGTAGGGGAGGGTTGTTTGGCTATGTTAGATTAGTTAGGTTTTTTTGTTTAGACCAATGGTTGAACTTAAAAGGTGTATTTTTGTTATTTCAAATAAAAATTTAACAAAGCTAAGTTTAACGGGTGTCAGTGTAATTAGTTTCAATATAGAGATGTCTTTGTAATTTGAGTAAAACACAAAAGATGTTAGTATAATTTTCCCAAAAAATTATTATGAGCCACTGCATAATCAAACTTAAACATGAAATATAATATAATATTCAACTCCATTAAAAGTAAATAAAAGCTCAGATTCATTTATCATGTAGACTTGATTAAAGACTTCACTTGCAAAGGACAACTAGTGAATTAGAAAAAAAAAATCATTTTCATCCCTATAAAGCTATAACCTCGCTACTAATAAAATAGCAGGACTCAGTCTAAAAAGTATACTACATACTTGACTTTCCTTTTGCGAACTAGCTCCTCCGCTGTCAAACTCCTTTGTGTACCCAGTTCGTTTGCTATCACACAACCTTTTCAATCAAGCCAGCTCCTCCACCACCATATCTGCTGTCGTGCATCCCATCCCACACGAGGCCCCACGCTCAATGTGGTTTTCTTGTTTTTGCTCTCAATTCCTTTCTTACGCTTGATCTTTCTTTTGTTCTTGATATTTTGCTTGATCTGAATTCTTCTTTGTTAATTTCTTCCCCTTTTTTTAAGTGTTCTTGTTTTCATTTTTATTCTTTTTTTTTTGTTTTATTTTGAGAAATCACATTTGCCATAATTCTTTTTTAGTATCCACATGTGAGATCACATGATCAAATCTTAAATAAAAGCCTGATAGTTTTAGTCCTTTTGCACTTAAATTAAAATGTTAGACCCAATTAAAAATGTCATAACCCGCCTTTTTACGAGCAGTGGTTTAATACTTTTCTTACTTACGTTTCTTTGAAAATCTTGAGAATACTTTTTTTTAAAAAAATTTCAATAAATATATTACCCGTACGTATTGTAACTTCTTTTATAATTATATGTATAATTACATAAACAAATTTTCTTTTCTTTTTTTTTTAAAACATCACATACTTAGTATGTCCAAAAGAGGTTTTGTCTCACTTGACTATACTATATCTTTTATACATCAAGCTCCAAAATAACTTAAAATATATAGCAACGAAACATATATGTTGTGGTATCCACCCTTTGGTCTACACATTGGTCATATTCCCCCGCCAGCTCATCAGTATGTTCATTCTAACCTTCTAGTAGAAATTCCTACAGCATGAAATAACTAGGTGAGCTTATTGTCACGAGCTTACTTTCTCCGAAGGTGCTCGTGCGGCCTTAGCACAATCCCGATGCTAAGTCAGCCTAACTTATCACGCTCTTGCCTAGAATAAAAGGGAACTCAAGAGAAGATGGAGAACTTTGAAAGGAATGTGTATCAAGTTAAGAGATCTTTACAAGGCTTTGATTCTTGGATTTCCTTGGATGGTTTACAAATGAGGGGTTAGTCCTATTTATAGGCACCCTCCTAACGAATAAACGGTCAAGATTGCTTTGATCCTACGGTTGCTATTTGCTATCTAGAATGTTCTAGCAAAGTGTGAAAATATTTACAAGCATGGAGTGTTCTAGACAATTCTATACTATTCTATAATGTTCCTAAGTACTTTAAAGTTCTAGAGTCTTCCAAAGAAGTCTTGAGTCTTCCAGGACATTCTGGGTTCTTCGGGATGCTTCTGGACTAGCGTAGAACCTCTTGGAATGCTGTGGAACGTTGTAGAACACTCCGGACCCTTCTAGAACCTTCCTTGGGCCAATTTTATCCTTAAAAAGGCCCAAGTTAAGTGTGTAGCCTCCTCGTGGCTCAGTGGGGCGTGACATTCTCCCCCACCTATGCTCGTGACGCCCTTGTCGTGTCCCCGTGGTAGTGTTGGATTCTGTCTTTGAATTGCCAAAGGGCCTCCTCGGTTTCCCAACTAGCCTTGGTGTCAGGCAGTCTTTTCCACTTGATAAAGTACTCCTAATAACTTGGCACACCTCGTCTTCGAATGACTTGATCCGCTAGTATTTTGTCCACTTCCTTGTCAAATGGGTGCTCGATGGGAGACTCCTCTTGCTGGATATTCTAAGTCTTTATTGTACGGTTTAAGCATGCTTTCGTGGAAGACTGGATGAATCTTTAGCTTGGGTGGAAGGTGTAGTTTATACGAGACCTTACCTATGTGCTTGATTACCTCGAAAGGTCCTTCATACTTGCGTATTAGCCCCTTATGGACCTTCCTGAATGTCTTGAATTGTTGAGGTAAAAGTTTTACTAAGACAAGGTCTCCTTCATTAAACTCTACGTGCCTCCTTTTCTTGTCTGCCCATTTCTTCATGCGCTTCGTCGCCTTGTGCAATGCTACCCGAGCCAATTCTGCCTGCTCATGCCATGATTTGGCAAACTTAAATGCAGCAGGGCTCTTCCCTTCATAGCGAGTGGCAAGGGAAAGAGGAGTGGTTGGCTGTTGTCCCATGATGATTTCGAAAGGACTTTTATTGGTGGCCTCAATTTGTTGCAAGTTGTAGGAGAATTATGCAACATCTAGAAGCTTGGCCTAGTCCCTTTGGTTGGCACTCACATAGTGCCGCAAGTGGAGCTCTAATAAAGCATTGATGCGTTCTGTCTAATCGTCGCTTTGACGATGGAAGCTTGTTGAAAAGTTCAGATCGGACCCTAGCATTTTGAACAGCTCCGTCTAAAATCTCCCAGTAAAGCGAGGGTCTCGGTCACTGACAATGCTTGTTGGAACGCCCCATAGTTTGACTATGTTTCAAAGAAATAGCCTAGCTGCCTCTTCTACGGTGCAATCCGTTGGCGCTACAATAAAGGTTGCATACTTGCTAAACCTGTCCACCACGACCATGATGCTTCCACACCCTTCGGACTTCGGAAGGCAGGTGATGAAGTCCATAGAGACACTCTCCCATGGTCTCTCTGGAATGGGTAGTGGGTCAAGCATGCCCCTTGGTTGTTGTTGGACTACCTTGTCTTGTTGACATACAAGGCAGGTCCGTACATATTCTTCGACCCCATCTCGCATATTAGGCCAGTAGTAGACAAATTTCAAGAGAGCAAGTGTGCGCTTCATACCTGGGTGGCCCGCCCATAAGGAGTCATGACACTCCTTTATTAAATCTTTCCTCAAGTTGGCCCACTTCGGTACATACATGCGGTTGCCTTTGGTGTAGAGAATGTCATCAGCTAGC
>CAMOHE010002221.1:0-28827 GCA_946598075.1 Artocarpus hirsutus
AGAATTAGAGAGATAGAGAATTTTGTTATGGTAAACAAAATGAAATTTAAAAAAATAAAGAAAAACTTATCCTCTTAATACAAATCAGAATTTTCTGATTAATTGTAAGGCATAATTCATGTGATAGGATAGAATTGAGAGAGAAAAAGTCAAAACTTCCAAGAACGGTTTGAGTTGCCATATATCGCCTTTGTAAAACGGGAAAATTTTATCCATTAATTCAAATAAATCAAAAGTCAATTGCTTCATTACCAAAATTAAACAAATCATCCCATAATTGTGTTAATTATCCAGAATAAATTATCCTTATCACAAATTCAACCTTATCATAATTTTGTGAAATTTCTGCTGACTACTTGTCAGCTGTCATCGGCCTGCCGATCTCTATCTTCGGCCTGCCGATCACTGAAGTCCGGCCTACCGATGATATACCATCGGCCTGCCGTTCTGAGGAAAACATTTTGCCCTGCCGATCTGCCCTTAAATACAAAAATCATTCATAACATTAATTATCAATCAAAAATATGATTAAACATATAACATTAATGACATGAACATTTGAGCACATCAATTCCACGTGAGCGTCACCTGTCACAACACTTAGAATAAAATGGTTAGCACCATCTATCATATATCATACACTTATCATAAATATAACATTTAACGTTGTCATTTATCATAGCATAATCTGTTACATAAAATTAGGCAGGCGTTACACGTATATTTTTAAGCTTTACTAAAAAATATATGTAGTAAGGTCAATTTGACACTATAGAGTATTATAAGAGATATTTGAGCAAAATGTATTTAAAATATATATATATTTCAACAAGGACAAATTAGCAAAAGAAATATGTTTCAATAAAATACATTTAGAAATATAAACTTCAAGGGAAATTTTTTTAAAGAGTTGCAAGAAAAATAAAAAATGCAACATGACAAAATAACTTAACCAAGAAATTATTAGCGATCAAGGAGTTCAAAAAATCGATTCGATGACACAATAGAATTTTGAAATTTTTTATTTATCAGCAAGAATCTAACTTAGCTTACAATAAACAATAAATTGAATTCTAATTAAGATGCACCTTTTGACGATCGAAAGCAGCACGTCGGATTGATTAAAGGAAAATCTCAATTTTCATATCTTCAATGCTATGACTCTTCCTCCAATTTGTGTGTATGGGCATAACTTGACAAAACTTCACCACAACTTCTCTCCTTCCAACTGAACTATGTGCTAGAAGAACTAAGAATACTAAAAGGGAGTGATCAAAGCTCAACTCTCTAAAAGTTGCACTATAGTAGTCTAAGAATAAATAAGGACTCAAGGCCTCTATTCATAGAGTTGGTTAGAGGAGGTAGAAGTTTTTCATGGTTAGCGATTTTTCTCCTTCTTCTCTAAGTATTACATGCCACAAGAGGAGCCTTTTTTCCTAATGTACATGCCCATATCAATTAGAGGGAGATTCAAATTCAACCAATCAATGATTAGGTTATCTACACCATATATGATAGGTTCTATTCAAATAATTCTATTTAAATTGGAATTCCATTATCTATGATAATTATCTAATTTAAATAATTATAAATAATTATCGTTTATTCAAATTCAAATACAATTATGATTTAAATTAATTATTCAAATGCATATAATTAATTATCATAAAATTGCGATAATAAAATTTGAATATATATTATTATGAAATTAATTAATTAAATAACTAATTCCTAGAATATCCTTGATAGGCGCCAATAGTCTAGATGGAATATTGGTTGTACACTAACTAGTCCAGTAACTTGTCTGGCATAACCTCCTGTATTACATGTGGTAAATTGTACCTACACAACTAGACAAGGAATTCGTGAGCTAGCATTGGGACCCGATAGATGTGTATATATTTATCAAGCTCCAATAATAACTGATGAATTAATCTCCAATTAATCATATATTTAATTATTAACTTTGGTGTCCCTCCATTAAAGACAAAAGCTACACTCTTGATAATATATCATATTACAAGACTTTATAAATTAGTCTTGTCCATGACCTCTCATGCATATGTGTATCCCTATAGGTTATCCATAATCGGATAATAGACTTACTTTCATTTTATCTTGTAATTATTTTATCTTAAAGTTCCATTATTTCTTATTTGGAAAATTCCATTTCCAACATACATAAATGGAAAATCATCTAGTTACCACTTGTATCTAGATGACCAAGTCCTCGTTCTTTTTCAAATTCCGGAATAATGTCTTTGGGAGGATAACATTAACTCTTTGTTAGAGACTATGGATTTTATGTCTGTGGGTTATACTCTCATCGAATATAGGTTGCATCTCCAACATAACTACAATGGAGCCTTCAATTATTGGAGCTCCTACCTTTGCATATTAAAAGATTTAAGTTACAAACATAGAGTCATGAATCCACTTTAGGATTAAGATTACACATAAATGATTGTCAAAGTAAATTGATTTAATTTAAATGGAATTTTTATTAAATCAATTATACTTTAGGTCCAATCTAGTCTACGACCACCATTAAGTCTATCACACCAATGTACCTACCATGGAATCAATCCATTCTGATAGTCTACAAAGACTGTCTCCCTGATTGGATGTGGATTCCCATTACTGTTTTGTTATGTATAAAGTACCTATTTGAATACATAAACTATGGACTATATAATTTAGACTGTTAATCTTGGTCTTGTATCTATACCACATATAAACTCCATATATGCCCGATCTCAAGATATGGTTAGAATAGTCAAAGATCACATGTTTGCTTAAATTCTTAATTATAACAATAAGAAAAACAATACGAGGATTTCTATTAACACATAAAATGTTCACATTATTTATTTATTTATTTATTCCAAAATGTCTATAATTACAAATAAAATATTTTTTTCCTTAGGGCATTGATCCTAACAATCTCCCACTTGCCCTAAGCATGTAAGTGTAACATATTGCACATCTTTCTCAAAGTTTCTTGTAGTCAAGGCTTTGGTAAATGGATTAGTTAGGTTGTCCTTAGATGCTATCTTACGAACCGCCACATCTCCACTCTCTATAAAGCTCTTAATTATAGCATATATCCTATCTTTGTACTTACTCCTCTTGTGGTGTCTTTATTTCTTGGTATTAGCTATATTTACCACATTATCACAATACAAGACTACAGGTTTATCCATATCAGGAATTACCTCAAGATCTTTAAGAAATTTCTTAAGCCATACAATTTCCTTAGATGCCATACTAATAGCCACATATTTAGCTTCCATAGTTGAATAAGAAATGCACTTAGTTGCTGGACACTTCTCTAGACTATGGCGCCTCCACTTAGAATAAAGATTGACCCTCATGTCGATTTCAACGAATATTTATCTGTTTGAAAATCAAAATCTGTGTATCCTATAGGTGTTAGCTTCTCTTAGTAACACACTAGCATATAATCTCTCAACTCTTAAGATACTTGAGTATATGCTTAATTGCTTCCCAATGTTTTGATCGTGGATTTGACTAATATCGACTCTCCAATCCAATTACAAAATGTGTAACGCCCCCTTACGAGTGCCACAAGGAATGTTGCTTTTATTGTTAAATTTAATAATTACTGATAAGAAGTTTGAAACAATCAATAACACTCAAAGAAATATCGTAGGAAATACATCCATATAATTTTTAAAACTAAAAAACTACTTACTAGATTTAACTTTTCCTTTTCAGTTAGACTGACAGAAAAACTAAGGCATTTGGCTAACCCATCGGTAGAAAAGTTAGTTTACAAAAACAAATATTTAACAAATACAAACTCACACATATAAGTCAAGCACTCTTAACTTCTAATCAAACAACTAATTAAGACTAGTTATGAAGAAACAAACTATATAGCGTATTCTTTAATAAATAACCTAAGAAATTAAAAATCTAAAATGCAAATTATATTCAATAAAACATAAGTTGAAAAGAACATATTACAAATAGAACCGAGTATCAAACAAATAAAAAGTAAGCATAATATATTAAATACTATTTGAGTTTAAATTTCCTTCATGACATGACATCACTTCTAATCCAACACTCCTTGCACACACCCCTATCCTTGTCCTCCATCCTAGTCAACCTATATCTTATCCTTATTTGGAACATGATATAAACTAAATAAGCATTAGATTAATAAGTACACATTCGTATCTTACAATATAAAACATTTCATAAAAATTATTACATAACGTTGTAATCATAATCATAGCAGTGCACGGGGCATAGTTTTATATAGAACATATCTTTTTATTTAACTTCCACATTATAACATCATTTATTTTATCTTGAGGGGCCCAAGCGCGGTACCATTAACATCATAGGTGCGTCGTCATGAGTGTTAGAAAAATAGTATACAACAGAATTTTAAAATTTTTATATCAAAGTATTTTCCAAACAACAAGTTTAAAATGCTATATACATAAATTAGTCAGATCTCACTAACCTTGTAAATGCCAAAAAGCTTTCTCAATTAGTGAAGAGAAGTAACATTCCTAAAGGACCTCAACTAACTGGACTTCTTGACTATTCTCTATTCACGATTGGAGTGAGTATGAGCTCACACATACAGCTCTTCCACCAGGCGACTTTCCTTTCAACCAATTGAGAGAACCCAAAGCTAGCGTTTGTGATTTGGGTGCAAGAGCTCTTAGGGAGTTTTTAGAATCTCACCAGCAGAGTTTCACTCTTAATCTCTCAATTGATCTAAATAATAATAAGACTCACTCCTTTTAATTTAGAGGTTGGACTTAGGAGTCAGTCCTTATCAGATAAGGCCTCAAAAATTTGAATAAGAATCAAATTCGGAACAATATTTGATGAAATCCATGAAAAAACGTGTGATCTTTTTATCATGCAGTTGGCATACTGATCTATCTAACCGGCATGCCGAACTTGCCCCATCAGCAGGCCAAACTTATGATAAAAATCCCAACGAATTTTTTATTCTCCACCCGAGATTCTATAGGATAAAGTCTCAGTTTTGATTCAAATAACCTAATAGAGAAGTTATCTAATTAAAACAACTTATCTAGATAATCTCTAAGAAAATAAATGAATTCCTGATAATTCAACAAGTTTATCTTGAATTAATTCAAAATTAATCTAACCGATAAACAAACATGAATTATTTGATCTCGATAATTCAATAAGTTTATCTTGAATTAATTTTATCACAAAATTAAAATTATTTCAACCGATAAACAGACATGAAATATCTAATTTTTTTGAATTTTAGCCAATCTGATAAATTTGACATAAGTCACCAATTATTGGAAAAAAACACCAAATTGTTATAGGATTTTTGTGGGCTAGCAAAGAGGACCTGATGGACCTAGATAGTTCAAGATCCCGATAATTATGAAACACAATATCCTAGATATACATTTCATAATTATCAACTCCAATGCTACTCTACTAAAAGATTGAAACTGCACTCTCGAACTATATAGAATTACAAAGCCTGTATAGCTAAGTCTCCATGACATATCATAGCGTTTCGTATCCCCGTAGGATTATCCATAATCAGCTTAAGGACACCATCTTACCTTCCTGATTATTTTTATCTTACATTATATTATCTCACCATCCAAAGACAGTATAATATTTGATTACAAATATGTATCCAAATGGTTGACCGCTCTAGTTTTTTAATTACAGGATAATGCATATAAGAGGATATCATTACTCCTAAATAGGAGCTATCGATTCTATATCTATGAATAACAAGTTTATGCTATCAAAAGTCATGCCTCCAACGTACTGGCATGCGTACCACTATTAAAATGTGGATCACAGCCTTTGGTACATCAAAGGACATAAGTCAAGACAACAAGCCTACTATTCTTTTCAAGATAAGATACAATACAAATGATTGTCTAAAGTGAATCGATTTGCTGAGAAAAAATTATTAATCCAAATTAATTTACTTTATGTTCCAATCCAACACATCGTCACCTATGACAACGTGCCAATGTTTCTATTCGAAGAGTCCACCTCCGATGGCCAAGACAAGCTATCTCCCAATAAGAATATAGACAACATAACAATCTTTGCATGAATAAAGTGCCCAACTTTATTTCCTTGATTGTGGATCTTATAATTTAGACCGTCACCTTAAGTATCGTGTCTTCCGCATAATCTACCCATCATATGCCAAATTTTTAAAGGTTTAGACTGATAGTCTTAGGCTATTGTTTGTTTAACATACATTTAACAAATATGAACATAAAGAGAATAAGGTTTGGAACATAAATTATGAATGAATTCTTTATTAATAAAAATGTCTCCAAAAAAAAATTTCATTTTTACTCCTTAGGGCATACAAATCTAACAATCTCCCACTTGCACAAAGTGAGTAAATATGACAAATCTCGCATCCTCATAGCTTCCACGTGCCTCTTAAAGACTCTCCCAGTAAGTGTCCTCATGAATAGATCAGCTAAATTGTCCTCTGATGCGATTTTGCATACTGTGACATGCCCATCCTAGACGAAGTCCTTTATCACATGAAATTTTTTTATCAATATGCTTACTCTTTTTGTGAAATCTTAGTTCTTTAGCATTAGTTACCGCCACACTATTATCACAGTACAATAATACCGCCTTATCCATACGAAAAACTACCTCAAGATCCTTAAGAAACTTGTAGAGCCACACTGCTTCTTTTGAAGCATCACTAACTGTCACATACTTGGCCTCCATCATTGAATCCGAAGTGCAATCTTACTTCACACTTCTCTAACTAATGGCACCACTGCCTAGAGTAAACACCAAACTTGAAGTTGATCTCTTAGAATCCAGACAGGATTGAAAATCCAAGTTAGTATATCGTAGAGGAGTTAAGTCCTCACCCGAATACACAAGCATATACCCTCGAGTCCTTCTCAAGTACTTGAAAATATGCTTAACCACAACCTAGTGGTTCGGTCCTAGATCCGTCTAAAATAGAGTTACAATCCTGACCGCATAACAAATATTCGGTTGTGTTCAAAGCATGGCATACATGAGACTACCTACTGCTAAAGCATAAGGCACCTTCTTCATATATTCTCTTTCTTCATCAAACTTTTGGAGAGTCTTTCTTAAAAAGAGTAATTCCAGACCTAGATGGTTGCCCACCTTTTTTGAAATCCTGCATTGCAAGCCTCTTGAAAATATTATCTATGTAGCTGGCCTGGGACAAAGCTATCATTTTATTCTTCCAATCCTAAAAGATCTAGATATTGAGAACAAAATTAGCCTCACCTAAGTCCTTTATGTTAAACTGCTTGGTCAACCATAATTTGACCAATGACAATGCCCCAACGTCATTGCCAATTAGCAGAATGTCATCTACATAGAGCAGTAGAAAAACCACTTTTCCATCCTTAATGTGTTTGTACACACATGGTTCATCCACATTTTGTGAGAACCCATAACTCTTGATCACCTAATCAAATCTTACGTTCTAAGAACAGGAAGCCTGCTTAAGTCCATAAATTGATTTTAGCAGCTTACAAACCTTGCCCTCCTGACCCTTGACCTTGAACTCGTCTGGTCTTTCTATATAAATGGACTCATCAAGATAGCCATTTAGAAAAGCTGCCTTGACATCCATCTGTCAAATCTTGTAGTTGAGAACAACAGCTATGGACAAGAGAATCTGGATGGACTAAAGCATGGCTACAAGCAAAAAGGTTTTCTCATAATCGATTCCTTCCTTTTATGTGTAACCTTTAGCTACCAGTCTAGCCTTAAAGTTTTTGACCTTTCCATCCACTCCTCTTTTCCTCTTGAAGATCCACTTACACCCTATGGGTTTTACCCCTCTGAGAAGATCCCTAAGCTCCCAAGCCCTATTAGTCTCTATAGACTTCATCTCTGTATTCATGGCCCCTGTCTAGAGTTTCGAATCAACATCCTCCATAGCCTCTGAGTAAGTATAAGGATCCCTGTCATGTCCATCTGGTTTAGCCAAAAAGAACTCACCATTGAACATATACCTCCCGAGTTGACACTCGATCGTCCCACTATATGCCGAAGCCCCTTAGGTTGTTGTTTAGGTTCATTTGGTTTTTCTACACTGATTGGAACGATTTCATTCGAAACCCTCAGAGTGATTGGATCACTCCTCAACTTCTCAAGCACCACTTTGCTTCGAGGTTTAAAGTTGTCCATGTAACTCTTCTCAAGGAAAGTTGCATGAGTTGAAACATGACTTTATTTTCCTTTAGGTTATAAAAATAACCCCCTTTAGTCCCTTTTGGATATCCTACAAACACGTAAACTTCTGAACCTGCTTCTAATTATTCGCATCCTTACACAGGACATGAGCCAGACATTCCCATATGCGAATATGGTTTAAGGAGCCAGACATTCCCATATGCGAATATGGTTTAAGGATGTTTTCTTGCCCGTCCACAACTCGTGAGGAGTTTTAGAGACCGATTTTCAAGGTACATCATTCAGGAGATAACATGCAGTTTGCAGTGCATATCCCTAAAAGGATAAAGGCAATGATGACTAACTTATCATGGGCGTAACCATTTCCAACAAAGTCTTATTCCTTCTCTCTATCACGCCATTTTGCTACGGAGTGCCCGGCGCAGTCAATTAGGATAGAATCTCATTCTCTAATAAGTATCCTAAGAACTCATCAGAAAGGTATTCTCCACCTCAATCAGATCGAAGTGCCTTTATGGGTCCACACAATTGCTTTTCCACTTTAGCCCAAAACTCCCTGAACTTGTCAAAAGTTTCTCTTTTATGGTGCATTAGGTACACATACCCAAACCTTGAGGAATCATCAACGAAAGTGACAAAGTACTCATACCCTTCTCGTGCCTGGATGTTCATTGGTCTAGAAACATCACTATGAACAAGTTCTAGAACCCCTTCGACCCTATTGACCTTAGACCCAATTGGTCTTTTGGTCCTTTTACCCTCCAAATAGGATTCACATTGAGGTATACATTCCACCTTTAAGTGACTTAAAGGTCCATCCCTTACCAACCTTTGAATCCTATTCAGGCTAATATGACCAAAGCGCAAATGCCAAAGATAAGTCTCATTAAAGTGGGAAGTCTTAAGTCTTTTAGAGTTATTATCATACCTTAGTGTTCAGCAGTGAGTTCATTTAGGTTTGATAAAATATAGATTGTTTTGCATCCATCCATCATAGATAAAAGATTTGTTTTCACAAATCACTAGTATATTATTAAAAGAAACCAAATAGGAATCTTTAAATAAGCAAGCTATAATATCAAATTCCTTTTGAATTTAGGAACATAAAACAATCTCTCAAAACCAAACTCCTATGTTTATCAAAATAACGATGGACATCTCCCACTGCTTCAACCAACACCAAGAATTCATCGCCCATCCGAAATGTGAAGTTTTCACTAAGTAAACTTCTTGTTTCTTGAAATCCCTCTAAAGAAACACAAACATGATTAGTTGCTCTAGAATCTATGACCCAAGTATCATTAGATTCCTCAACCAAACAAGTTCCTAAAACCAGAAGATCACACTTACCTCCTTAGGTAAGGAAGTCCTTACAATTCTTCTTTATGTGCCCAACCTTTCTATCCTTAGCCTTTTGCTTTCTTCCATTCCCTAGATTAGGATTGGAACCAAATGCAACCGCCAATTCAAACTCTCCGCTATTTGGAGTTTCCTGATTAGTTTTTCAAACTCTTATAACTTTTTTATCAATGCCGTTAAGGTCACATCCTATCTATTGATTAAATAAGCTCTAAACGGGATGAACTTCTTTGACAGAGTCCTAAAAACCATAGTCATTTGTGACTCGGCATCAATATCGACTCCATGGGTTTGATCCTCGATGAGGTAACACATGACCAACATTATATGCTCCTTTACAGATGTCCTTGGTTTTTGCTTACAGTTCAAAAGTTTCTAAAGTGCCCTTTTCTGATTTTTTATGGCTTGGCCTCTAAACATGTTTTCAAGATTATCTGAGATCTCCTTCGTAGTCTCATAATCTTCATGTTGAGCCTGCAGTATGTAATTCATACTAGCTATAACATAATACTGGGCCTAATCATTAGCAACTTTCTAGTGATGATATGCTTGGATTTGCTCATAAGTGGATTCACCAGTAGGTTTGGGAGGACACAGTGTGGTTAGCACAATAGTTAGTTTCTCAAACGATAGGATGATATTTAGGTTTCGTTTCTAATTATTAAAATTCTCACCAGTTAATTGGTTTTTATCAAGTATCAAAGATAAAGCGTTTTCAGACATTTTTAATCTATAATAAAGAACATATACCAATCATAAGCAAACATAGTATAATAATTTACTAAGATAACACAATCATGTATAGCATACAAATGTGTTTGTGTGTCAAAACCTTGAAAAAATCACAACCTTATATCGATAATTGCCAACACAGAATTCAACAAGCCGCTTTGGGGAGACTTGCCAAATTCAATTAGGAATGTAGATCCCTTCTTGATTAATATATGCCATCTAAGACCCATATGATCTGGCATATATTAATAATCATTTCTTTGGCCATTAATTTTATTAACAGAGCTCCTAGGGGAGGTTAATAACAAAATTAACGTGAATGTATAACCATCATTTCAATATTTTATCCATGGCTTATTATCATCACCTTGGGGTGATCAACAATAAACAACGCTAAAATACCTTATCGTTTCAGAGATCCAACCTAATAGATGATGAAATCCCTTCCTTAGGGTCGAGACTACCATGTGCTACCTATGGACCAACGATTGAGGCTGCAGGTCTTCTATTCAAAAACCTTCTCCCACTCAATCTTTTGAAATCAAAGTTTTATTTTAAAAACATGCATGAATAAATTTTAATTGAGCAGCACTCCTATTCTATATGGCATGTTATCAATAAACATGGAAAATCATATTATAAGGTAGACAAGCAAAGCAATCAAGCAAAGCTACAAGCAAAATAATGATAATAATTGTAATATTATGGTTCTACCCTAGAGAATAGAAAACAAATATTACAAGAGAATAATCGAAACATTTTATCGATTCTTCATTCTTAAATCCTCAAACTATATCCTTCTTCATGTAATGCCTATCTTCAAGTCTTCAATCCCATATGAATCGAATACTCCATATTTCCAGTTGTATCCAAATTTAATGTTTCTTAGAATTGTCCTAAAAATAAAATTAAAACTGTATCAAAAACTGTACCTTTTCTAGAATAATTTCTAGCTTTCTGCCAAATGATTGGCTTGTCAGTCATGACCCACTGGCAAGCTGATCTGTTGATCTTCATAGATCGGCCTACCTGTTCATGACAAATCGGCCTGTCGAACTAGTAGTTCGGCTTGCTACTAGAGCCACTTAATTTCTACCCTATCGATCTGCAACTATCGGCTTGCCGAACTGGAAGGTTCGACATGCTAACTGAGCAAAAACCACGCTTTTTAGAAAATACAGTTTCTTATGTAATTCATCAATTTTATTTTCAACAATTCAAAAACATAAAATTAGAGACTCAAGAAATACCTAAGAACTCCATCATCCATCTTCTAGATTCGTCTTTTCTGAATCATTATTTAATTACATAATTCTTACAAATTTAAAATTAAATAATAATTCCTAGACCGAGATGATAGCCCACCATCTAATTACATGAAAGACCTAGATACACATTCTAACCTCTAAAGAACCATAACCAATATAAATTAATTAATTAATAAATAATTAAATAATAATTTAATCAGTCATAATTAATTAATAAACATTTACCAGATAATCCATGACAGCATATAAAAATATATAAAAACCTAGAGTGTCATCTCTTCATAAAATTAAATTCAAGCATATGAGAGATCAAGATCACATAATTTATACGTACAACATGATCACAAACTTGTAAATTTATGCAAAAACTATGGCTCTGATACCAATTATTGGAAAAATAGTACGCAGTGAATTTTAAAATTTTTATATCAGAGTATTTTCTAAAACACAAGTTTGACACGCTGTATGCATAAATTAACTATATCTTACTAACCTTGTAAATACCGAAAAGCTTCCTTAATCAATGAAGAGAAGTAACGTTCCATAAGGACCTCAACCAATTGGCCTTCTTTGCTATTCTCTATCCGTGATTGGAATGAGTGTGGGCTCACACATATAGCTCTTCCACCAGGTGACTCTCCTTCAAACCAATTGAGAGAACCTAAGCTAGTGTTCATGATTTGTGAACAAGAGCTCTTAGGGAGTTTTCAAAATCTTACTAGCAAAGTTTCACTCTTAATCTCACAATTGATCTAAATAATAATGAGACTCACTCCCCTTTATATAGAGGTTGGACCCATGAGTCAATCCTTATCAAATAAGGCCTTAAAAATTTGAATTAGAATTAAATTTGAATTAATATCTGATGAAATCCGCGTGCAAATGCATGATCTTTTTATCCCACAGTCGGCATGTCGATTTGTCTAACCGACATATTGAACTTGCCCCATCGATAGGCTAAACTAGAGGATCGGCTTGCCAAACTTGCAACAAAAATCCAACGAATCTTTTATTCTCCACCTGAGATTCTATAAGATAAAGTCTCAGTTTTAATTCAAATAACCTAACAGAGAAGTTATCTAATTAAAACAACTTTATCTTGATAATCTCTAAGAAAATAAATAAATTCATAATAATTCAACAAGTTTATCTTGAATTAATTCAAAATTAATCCAACTGATAAACAAACATGAATTATCTGATCCTAATAATTCAACAAGTTTATCTTGAATTGATTTTATCACAAAATTAAGTCAACTAATAAACAGACATGAATTATCTGATATTACTGAATTTCAACCAAATAAATCTAACATAAGTCACCAATTATTGAAAAAGAACGCTATATCGTTACAAGATTTTTATGAGCTAGCAAAGGGGACCCGATGGACCTATATAATTTAAGTTCCCGACAATTATGAAACCAAATATCCTAGATATACATTTCATAATTATCAACTCCAACGCTACTCTACTAAAACCTTAGAGTTGCACTCTTGAACTATATAGAATTACGGAGCCCGTATAGCTAAGTCTCCATGACATATCATAATGTATCATATTCTCATAGGATTATCCATAATCAGCTTAAGGACAAGTTTTGTCTTACCTTCCTGATTATTTTTATCTTACATTCCATTATCTCACTATCAGAAAACTTACCATTCAAAGACAGGATAACATTTGATTACATCTATGTATCCAAATGGTTGAGCGCTCCAGTTTTTCAATTACAATATAACACATATAAACGGATATCACTACTCCTAAAGAGGGGCCATGGATTCCATATCTATGAATAATAGGTCTACATCATCAAGAGTCGTGCCTCCAACGTATCGACATGTATACCACTATTAAAATGTAGATGTCACACTTTGGTACATCAAAAGACATAAGTTAAGATAACCGGCCCACTATTCATCTCACGGTTAAGATACAATTCAAATGATTGTCTAAAGTGAATCGATTTGCTGAGACAGAATTATTAATCCAAATCAATTCACTTTATGTCCCGATCCAACACATCGTCACCTATGACAACATGCCAATGTTTCTATTCACGGAGTCTACTTTCGATGGCTAAGACAAACCATCTCCCAATAAGGATATAGACAACAGAACAATCTTTACTTGAATAAAGTGCCCAACTTTATTCCCTCGATTGCGGATCTTATGATTTAGATTGTTATCTTAAGAATCATGTCTTCCGCATAATCTATCCATATATGCCCAATTCTTAAAGGTTTAGACTGACATTCTTAGACTATTGTTTGTTTAACATACATTCAACAAATATGAACGTAAAGAGGACAAGATTTGGTATATAAATTATGAATGAATTCTTTATTAATAAAAATGTCTCCAAAAAAATATTACATTTTACTCCTTAGGGCATATACGTCTAACAATGAGAGGAATGGGGTAGTTAGTCCTAAACAAAACATGACAAGTCAAAACTTTGAGGGACATCATAAACATAAACATAGGGTATGCAACATTTAATTAACTGATACAAATATATATAAGCTTTTTTTTAACATATCACCTCATTGAAACATTCGTTAAACTTTCTTGTTGCAACAAGAGTTTTCATGAGAAGACAATATATAAAAACAAACTTAAAAATTATCACAAAATATATTCTCAAAACTTTTTCATAAACTTTTATTATGTTGTAAGTGAGAATGTACTTACTTGACATGCTTCCTTACTAAACCTTAAATTAGATAATGTTGCCACGGTTCTCAGTATGCTTGTTTTTGGAGCGTTCATATAAATCATTCATACAATAAATGAAATTAATATTCATGCTCATAATATCATTTAATACCATATTACATCATCTACATTATTCTTAACGAAACAAAGCATCTTTGAGTCACAATCATGCACTTAGAGTTAAGAAACATAAAGACAAAAAACTTGATCTTTTTATCACTTAGAGAAATTAATCTCAACTTATAAGCATGAATAAATAGTAAGAATCATTCCATAACATAGCTAACATATATTAATATCACTCAAATTTTCTTCTCTTGAAAATATTAATCCAAAGTACCTTTTTCCAATTTTTCAAAATATTCAAGTAAATCTACCAGTCATAAAAATTGACTGACCTTTATGAATACATAACACTATATCTTTCAATTCGCATTCAATTAAACCATGAAAATTTGTAGGAATAAAGTTATACAATGCCTTGATTTCTCTTTAACCATTAAAATTTCATTTGATATTTAAAATAAATCACATAATCAATACTATAAAATCTTCTAGCAAAGCTTGGCAGTGAGCAGTCCAAATTAAAAGTTATAGATTAAATTATATATTCCATAAAAGAATTTATAAAAATTGTAAAAATTACAAAACATAATCGACACATAAAAATCATAACATTATCTAAAATTTAGTTTCAAATAAATTCGAAGGAATTTAAAACACACATTAGAATTTAAATTTAATATTAACACCAGACATGCTAAATAGTGAACACGTTTCATTCAAACATTTTTATAAAATCAAATATGCATGACATGCTTTTGAAATTTTTATGTGACATGCTTAACATGTAAATAAAAGTTAAAAAAAAATAGATCATGCAAAATACATTTAAAAGTATGACTTATCATCTCACGAATTACATAAAGTATATTAGGCAGACATTTATCACCAATGAGTACTTGGTAATCAATGAATTTTATCTTAAAACATAATAAGGATATAAAGCTAAAAATTTATAGACATTTAATTAATATGTTAACAATGATTTATAATTTTTTATAGAATCAAAAGATTTTTGGGCAATAAAATAGACTCTACAAAACACAATTACAAATCTGTCAGCCGATAAAATTTCGTGAGCAATATTTAATTAAAAGCTCATAATTCTAAAAGCATTTTAAACGAAAATTTATAAAAAAAAAAAAAAAATCTTAGACATTTGTAACATATATATCCACATCACATTCAAAAATTGCAACAAAATAAAATCATTTAATTTCGAAACATTTCCAGCAATCTTACCGACTAACCATAAACCCTAATAATTCTCATATAACACTCCAATAACCAAACCTTATTTTTATAAAATTTCATGATATCATATGCTCATAAATGCTTTCAACCATAAAATAACATTGTTATAATCAAAGTAAAAAATAAAATAATTTATTTTTCATACAAATATATATATATACATACACACTCACAACATAAAAGAACAATTTTCTAACAAAGTTTATCATAAAATAATATACATATCAATCATAAAAATTCAAAACCATGAAATCTTTAAACCATACCTTAAATTCTTATGTTTTCTTCAACAAATACAAAAACTTGCAAACAAAATCACCAAAAAGAGTTCTTTTTACTTTGGCTTGAAAGAAAATCAGGGTAATGAATTCTTGGCTTTGAGGAGTAGAGAGATGATGGAGGCTTTCTTGGAGAGATTTTTAAGAGGGAGTGAGGGGGAGAATTTTCTTTGGCTGGAAATTAAGAGAATAAAGACTTTGGTAGTTTAAAGGTATATCTATAGGTTTATGAGAGAGAAGAGATTAGATGACTGTAGAATACCCTAATCCTAATCTTATAGGTTTCCCCTTTTTAAATTAGTGTAATCCTAATCAAATTAGGTTTCTTTTTTTTTTTAAATGAGTATAATCTGAATATAATTAGGTTTCTCTTTTTTTTATGAGTATAATCCTAATCTAATTAGGTTTTTTTTCTTTTTTTTTTCTTTCTTTTTCTTTTCCCATGACAATTGTTGTTTTCTTTTTTTTTTTTGGTTTCCTAACAGTTAACGTAATATATATAATATAATATAATATAATATAAATATGTTATATATAATATGAATGTATAAACCTATAATATAATATAGTATAACATAAAAACTGTATAATTGTAATATAATATAAATAATGTAATATAATATAATTATAATGCATAATTATTCATACACAACAATAATATTTACTCCCATGACCCCAAAAAAATATTAATTTACACATTATTCTCTTGGACAATTTATATTATAGAGTTTCTTAATGTCATCATAAAAATGTTACGTAGGTAATTATCATGGCATCATAATATTATAAAAATGAGGAGATATGCAACAAAATTCATGTCATCATCAAGAATATAACTCTAGGGCAAACAAAACTCTAAAGCATTATAAATATAAATTTAAGGCCTGTTGAATCTCTTAAAAAAAATAAATACTTTATGCTTATCATTATTTTTGACATGAACTTCCTCAACACATCGATCCCTCATGACTGTCACCTATGATATTACTAAAAAAAAAGTTAATTTATGTAACATAAATAATAATAGCACTTAAAATATCACATTTTAACGTTAAATTAACACAAGCATTTGTAGGAGAAAACGCAAGCATTACAACTCTCCCTACCTTATAAGAGTTTCATCTTCGAAACTAAAAATAACTACGAATAGTAGGTTTCACATAGCCTCCTCCTCTTTGTTGTTACGGCATAAGATTTTAACTAATGAGGTTTCCCTATTTCTTAAAGTCTCTTTCCTAATCTCATTTCTATTTCCATGTAGCTTGTTTAATATTTTGATTTCCTAATAACTCTTTCACCAGAGAAATGTTTTTTTTCCCTGATATCTTTCTTTTCAACCAAAGACATAGTCGGCTTATCCCTATAAATCATATTCCCTTAAACTTTTAACTTTTTCTCTTTAGGCAAAAGAACATAGACCCGGTGACTACTTCCTTAGCATATGAACATGAAAATGTTGTGTAAAAATTCAAAGTTTTATATCCTTCCCTCATTCTAAGGGGTTTTGTCATTGAAATATGCGTAGTAATGAGTGTTTAGAGAAATTTCTAATATGTTTTCTTGACTTTTTTTTCCCTTTTCACATAAAAATTTCTTCAAAAATCATGTCTAATTAAAGTTATCATCCATCCAACTTATAATATCATATGCAATTTTGAATTTCTTCATGCCCTTATGTCTATCATCCTTCATAGAAGTATAAATCTAAGTGCAACATTAATTCTCTCTCTTTTCTTCATATCTCAGATTTTATATATGTAAATTTTTTTAATCACATGCCTAAAGAGGATTATAGTTTGGGAACTCTTTACTTCAAAATATACAAATGATTCTAAATTATTCATATCTAACTTCAAGATATAGAAAAGCATCATGCACTCTAATAACTCTACGAGTACATCCCCTCTTTTGTGAAATAACCAATCCTATTTGTAACAGTGAAAATACACTATACTTGAAGCTTGACTCTCCTTTCTACAAATCTCACAGTAGACTATTAAACATTGTTTTTGAAATATCATGTATCACCCTAAATATTTTAGCCTTACTCTGTTATCTTGTTCCATAATTTCCTCAACCAATAACCTCTAGAAGAAAATAATATGCTCATATGGAATCTCTAGTATTCTCCATTAATAATTCTAGAATGCTCCATTGAAGTCTCTACTAATTCTATTAATTAACCTTTTGTCACAGAACTTCTTGATTATCAACTATTTCGTTATATGTAGATAATGAGACAAAGATTGCTTCTTTCTCCAAATAACATAAGTCTATGTTTCATCACTAGTAAGGCAATTATAATGTAGTCATAGGAAATATAACTAAATATCTATATATTAGAACGTTAATAATTTCTATACTTACTTGGAATACTTGAAACTAACGTGTGGTGATGCGTATTGGAAATGGAAACTGCTCTGAAACCATAACTGTAATGCGCCCTTAAGGCCACCATAAGGAACGTTGCATTTATTGTTAAACATAATAATTATCGATAAGAAGTTCGAAACAATCAGCAACACTTAGAGAAATATCCCAAAAAATACATCCATATAATTTTTAAAACTAAAAAAATTACTTACCGGATCTAACTTTTTCTCTTTGGTTAGCCTGACAGAAAAAGTAAGGCATTCAACTAACCAACTACAGGTGGAAAACTTAGTTTACAAAAGCAAATATTTAACAAATACAAACTCACACATATAATTCAAGCACTCTTAACTTTAAATCAAACAACTAATTAAGACAATTTACGAAGAAACAAACTATATAGCGTATTCTTTCATAAATAACCTAAGAAACTAAAAATCTAAATTGCAAATTATATTTAATGAAACATAAGTTCAAAAGAACATATCACAAATAGAACTAAGTCTCAAACAAATAAAAATGTAGAACATAATATATTAAATTTTATTTGAGTTTAAATTCCTTTCATGACATGGCTCTGTTTCCAATCCAACACTCCTTCCACACACGCCTGTCCTTGTCCTCTATCCTAGTCAACCTACAACTTATTCTTATTTGTAACATGATATAAACTAAGTAAGTATAAGCATAGTAAATACACATACCTATCTCAAAACATAAAACCTTTCATAAAAATTATTACATAACATCATAATCATAATCATAATAGTGCACGAGGCATAGGTTTATATAAAACATATCTTTTCATTTAAACTTTCATATTAAAATACCATTTATTTTATCATTAAGGGCCCAAGCATTGCGCAATTAACATCATAGGCGCGCAGTTGTGAGAGGACTTGGGTAGCTAGTCCCAAACAAACATGACAAACCCAAGCTTATAGGACATCATAAACATAAAAATAGGTATGCAACACTTATTAAGTGATACATATACATATATATAAGCTTTCATTAACATACCTTGTCATTGAATCATCCGTTAAACTTTCTTGTTGTAATAAGAGTTTTCATGAGAAGAAAATTAGTAAAAAAAAACCTAAAAATTATGATAAAATATATTCTCAAAACTTTTTCATAAAATTTTATCATGTTGTAGGTGAGAATCTACTTACTTAACTTGCTTGCTTATTAAACCTTAAATCGGATGACGTTGTCATGATTCTCTATCTGTTTGCCTTTAGAGTGTTCATGTCAATCATTTATACAATATAAGAAATTAATATTCGTGTTTGTAATATCATTTAATACCATATCACATCATCATAAATCATTCTTAACGAAACAAAGGATCTTTGACTCACAAACATGCACTTAAAGTAAGAAACATAAAGACATAAACTTGATATTTGATCACATAGAGAAGTTAATCTCAACTTATAAGCATGAATAAAGTGTAAGAATTATTCCATAATATCGCTAACATATATAAACATCACTCAAATTTTCTTCTCTTGAAAATATTAATCCAAAATACTTTTTTTTTTAATTTTCTAAAACATTCAAGTAAATCTGCCAGTCATAAAAATTGACTGTCCTTTATAGATTCAAAACCCTATATCTTTCAATTCATATTCAATTAGAGCATGAAAATCCATAGGAATAAAGTTATATAATGCTAAGATTTTGCTTTAGCTATAAAAATTTCATTTGCTATTTAAAATAAATCACATAATCAATACTACAAAATCTTCTAGCAAAGCTTGGGCATTGGGCAGTCCTAATTGAAAATTATGTATTAAATTTATATTAAATAAAATATTCTATAAAAATTACTACACATAATAGACACATAAAATCATAACATATCCAAAATTCAGCTTTAAATAAATTCAAAGTCATTCAAAACACGCATCCAAATTCAAATTCAATATTAACACCAGATATGCTAAATAGCTAACACATTTCATTCAAACATTTTTATAAAATCAAATGTGTATGATATGCTTATGAAATTTTTTTTTTGACATGCTTTACGTGTAAATAATAGCTAGAAAAATAATAAATCATGCAAAACACATTTAAAGTTATGACTTACCATCTCACAAATTACATAGAGCATAATAGACAAACATTTAACACCACTGAGTACTTGAAAACTAACAAATTTTTTCTTAAAACATAATAAGGATATGGAGCTCAAAATTTATAGATATCTATTTAACATACTAGCAATGATTTATAATTTTTTACAAAATCAAAAGATACTTACTTGAGCCATAAAATGGACTCTACAAAACACAAATGCAAATCTACTAGCAAATAAAATTTCATGACCAGTGTTTGATTGAGAGCTCATAACCTTAAAAACATTTTCAACAAAAAATTTACAAAAAAATCTCAGACATTCATAACATATGTATCTGTATCACATCCAAAAATTGTAGCAAAATAAAATCATTTGTTTTCGAAAACATTACTAATAACCTTACCGATTAACCAAAAACCCTAATAATTCTCATATCGCACTCCAATAATAAAAACTTACTTTCATGAAATTTCATGACATCATATGCACATAAATGCTTTCAAACATAAAATTACATTGTTATAATCAAAGTAATAAATAAAATAATTTATTTTTCATATAAATATACATACACACACATTCACAACATAAAAGAACAATTTTCTATGAAAGTTCATCACAAAACAATATCCTTTAATCATAAAAATTCAAAACCATGAAAACCTTTAAACCATACCTTAAATTCTTATGTTTTCTTTAACAAATATGAAGACTTCCACACAAAATCTCCAAAAAGAGTTTCTTTTACTTTGGATTGAAAGAAATTAAGAGTAATGAATTCTTGGCTTTGAGGATTAGAGAGAAGATGGAGGCTTTCTTGGAGAGATTTTTGAAAGGGAGTGAGGGGGAGAATTTTCTTTGGCTAGAAATTAAGAGAATGAAGACTTTGATGGCGTAAAAGTATATTTATAGGTTTATGATAGAGAAGAAATTAGATAAGTATAAAAAACCTTAATCCTAATCTAATTAGATTTCCCCATTTTTAAATGAGTGCAATCCTAATCAAATTAGGTTTCCTTTTTTTTTTTTTAATAAATGTAATCCTAATATAATTAGGTTTCTTTTTTTCTTTTTCTTTTCCCACGACAATAGCCATTTTTTTTTGTCGTTTCCTAACAATTAATGTAGTATATAACATAATATAATAAAAATATGTTATATATAATATAAACGTATAAACACATAAATGTGCAGTATAATATAATATAATATAAACGTTATATAATTATAATATAATATAAATAATGTAATATTAAATAATTATAATACATAATAATTTGTACACAGCAATAATATTTACTCCCATGACTCTAAAAAAATATTTATTTACACCTTGTTTTCTTGGACACGTTACATTATTGAGTTTCTTAATACCATCATAAAAATGTTACATAGGTAATTATCATGACATCATAAATATTATAAACATAAGAAGATACATAAGAAAATTCATGTCATTATCAAGAATATAACTCTAGGGCATACATAACTCTAGATCATTTTAAATATAAGTTTAGGGCAAGTTGAAACTCTTAAAAAAAATAAATACTTTATGCTTATTATCATTTTTGAGAAGAATATCCTAAGCACATTGATCCCTTATTGCTGTCACCTATGACATTAGTAAGCAAAAAGTTAATTTACTTAGCATAAATAATAATAGCACTTAAAATATCACATTCTAATGTTAAATTAACACAAATATCCATAGTAAAAAATGGCAGGTTACATAATAAATATCCAGTCTAGTGCAAAGCAAACATACATGAGACTTTCTACCATCGAAGAATAAGGATCAATCTTTATGTATTCTTTTTCTTGTGCTACTTTTCAACAATTATACAATGGGTACCAATTAAGCTAAAGAAGGGTGCCATTGTTGGAGAAGGGAAGACAACTCCCGAAGAAGGCTCTAGAACCAGCGGAGGTGGCATGGGCATTCCTCCTCCTACTATTAGCATTCCACGATGAAGTTTAGAGATCATGATAGGAGTAGATCTAAAGAAGACTTTCGGAGTTGAAAATACATGAGCCCTAGTTATTCTAGAGGGGATTTTAAGGGGTCAGCCGATCGCCATTATTCCTATTTCACAAGTTGCCATGGAGGTCATCATGAAGGAGGGATAGGTTGCTCGCGATGCTACTTTGGATGAGGATTAGCAAGGATCATCTCATGATGACCAAATCCAAGTATGCATTCTAGCCTTCTTGTTTGAATTCAAAGCTTTTGGTAGACATAGGCATCAAACACGGAGACAATCAGTCCATTCACAATTGCAACTAATGCATGTTTTTTAGCATGCTTAGAGTTAGATCGCACTTGCTAGTGGCAGAGCACAATCATGCTATATGTGAAGGTAAGTCAACACTTACACATCATAGTACATCACAAAGTGATTTTATAGTCGGCACAAGCATAGGTTGTTGAGAAATTGCACTACCTGTAGTCAAAGAAGACACATTTCTTTCATTTTACGTATAAGACGGTATCGCACATAGCCAAAGTAGCGTCTCATGTAGCTAGAGCAGGCACACATCCTTCATTTTATGCATGGTGACACTGCACGTATTCGAAGTAGTACCATGCATAGTTAAAGTGAACACATGTTCACCATGTGCAACCACTTTCCCATGCATAGCCACTTGCATATCAAAGTACAAAAGTGGTAATATATGGAGTCAGAGCGAGTGCTCATGCGTTACTTATACATCAAAGCATTAAACAACAAATACTACCATACGTAGTTGAAGTGAACGCATATTCACAAGTTACGCATCATTGTACTTTTGCCATGCGTAGCCACTTGCATATCGGAGCACTAAATTTGTGCCATACAGAGTCGAGCAAGGGCCCAAGTGCTTTTTGCACATTGGAACATTGAACCATAAAGTAGTACCATGCGTAGTTAGAGCCAAAGCATGTTCACCACTCACACATCATAGTATATTACCATGCATAGCCACTCACGAATCGGAGCACTAAATTGGAGCCATATGGAGTCGAAGCGGGCATCCTTATGCCACTTACATATTGGAGATCAAATCATAGTTTGGTGCCTCATGTAGTCAGAGATGGCTTGTGCCACTATCATATCGGAGTATGAGTTTCTTATAGGGTAGTGCCACCCATAGTTGGAGTCAGCCTTCGTCACTAATGCGTCAGAGCACACAAAACTTTGAGATGGTGTCACCCCTAATCAGAGCTGGCATATGCTGCCATTAGTGTGTCAGAGCAATAAATTGTTGTAGCCTTTTACCTATGTCAGGAAAAGCTTATTAGACATGTGTGTCACAACATAGTCATGTTATCTTGGGGAAATGCGCTCATTAATAATTTCCATGGCCTTATGGAGTCATGGACACATGTTCATCATGTCTACAACCTTGCAGCCTCGAGTTAGGGTTTTATGCTTTCTTATGCATGTTAGTTTAACGTAACTTGCTAGATCCAATAATGTAGAAAGCTGTAGCAGTGAAGAGTGTAATTTTGTCTTTGGTCAAATCAAATCCGATTGCAGTGATGACCTTAGACTCAGAGAAGAAAAGACAAGGCTAGAGGATTAATGTAAGCCTCCTTTTTTTGGATATGCTTTTATTGTTAGCTTGATCGAGCAAGTGTTTGATATATATTGTCACCTTCTCCTTAAGGGTGTTGTGAAGAAGCAGTCTTGATGAGATATTCGTATCAATCCTTTTGTAAATTTTTCAGGTGTAGATGATGAAGCTAAAGAGGTGAGATTTCGAGAAAGGCAAATACATTATCATTGCATTGCTAGTATTTTTCCTTGCAAATCACTTAACCATTTTTGCAAGATGATAGTATGGTTGCCACCTTTGAGAGGGAAGACAAGACTCTGAATGATCAGATGCAAACGGCTCTAGATGTCATTATTACGCCTGTCGGTTTCTTTATGGATACTTATGTTAATTTAATGTAAGAATGTGATATTTTAAGTGCTATTATTATTTATGTTAAGTAAATTAACTTTTGTTTAGTAATGTCACAAGTAACGGCCACGAGGGATCGATGTGCTCGAGTTGTTCATGTCATGATAAGCTTAAAGTATTATTTTTTTTAGAATTTTAATTTGCTCTAAATTTATAATCTTTATAATACTCTAGAGTTATGTATGCCCTAGAGTTATATTTTTGATGATGACATGAATTTTATTGCATATATTCTTATTTTTATAACATTTATGATGTCATGATATTACATGTGTAAGATTTTTATTACAACATTAAGAAACTCGATAATATAAAGTGTCCAAGAGAATAATGTATAAATTAATATTTTTTGGGGTCAAAGGAATAAACATTATTGTTGTAAATAAATAATTATATATTATAATTATATTATATATATAATCGTATAATACATTATATTAAAATATTATATTATATTATACTATATATATTTTATAACTAAACGGCTTCATGTTGTGAGAAAAGAAAAAGGAAAAAAAAGAAAAAGAAAAAAAAGAGAGAAACCTAATTAGATTAGGACGAGGGTTTTCTACACTCATTTAATCTTTTCTTTCTCATAAACCTATAACTATACCTTTAAGCTACCAAAGTCTTCATTCTCTTGATTTCTAGCTAAAGAAAATTCTCTTCCTTTACCCCCTCTCAAATTCATGTTCGTAAGCCTCCATCATCTTTCTAATCCTCAAAGCTAAGAATTCATTACTCTTATTTTCTTTCAAGCCAAAATAGAATGAATTCTTTTTGTAGATTTTGTGTATAAGCCTTCATATTTATTGAAGAAAACATAAGAGTTTAAGGTATAGTTTAATGTTTTGAATTTTATGATTGATATATATTGTTTTGTGACAAACTTTGTTAAAAAATTGTTCTTTTATGTTGTGAATGTGTACACATGTGTAATATATTATTTTATTTATTTCTTTGATTATAAAAATGTTATTTTATGGTTAAAAGCATTTATGTTCATATGATATCATGAAATTCTTGAAAATAAGATTTTGTCATTGGAGTGTGATATGAGAATTTTAGATTTTTTAGTTTACTGGTAATGTTTTGAAATCAAATGATTTTATTTACTATGATTTTTATGTATAATATGTAATATATGTTAGGAATGTCTGGGATTTTTAATAAATTTTAGTTCAAAATATTTTTAGGGTTATATGCTTTCAATCAAACACTGCTCCCTAAATTTTATTTGCTAGTAGATTTGTATTTGGGTATTTTAGAGTCTGTTTTATAGGGAAAAAATGTCTTTTGATTTTACAAAAATTTATGAGTCGTTGTTGATATGTTAGCTAAATGTTTATAAATTTTTATCTTTATTTTGTTTTAAGATAAAATTCGTTAATTGCTAAGTACTTAGTTATTAATTTCTACCTGATATGTTTTATGTAATACATGAGATGATAAATCATAACTTTAAATATGTTTTTCATGATTTTTTATTTTTATAAAGTTTATTTATATGTTAAGTATGTTCTATAAAAATTTCAAAAGCATATCATGCATATTTGATTTTATAAAAATGTTTGAATTAAACATGTTCATTGTTTAGCATGTCCGGTTTTAATATTAACTTTGAATTCAAATGTGTCTTTTAAATTATTTCAAATTTATTTGGAGCTAAATTTTGGATATGTTATGATTTCATGTGTCTATTATATGTTCTAATTTTTATAAATTATTTTATGATATATATGATTTAATCCATAATTTTTAATTAGAACTACTCATCGTCTAGGATTTGCTGGTAGATTTTGCAGTATTGATTATGTGATTTATTTAAATTATCAAATGAAATTTTATTGGCCAAAGAAAAATATAAAAGTTACATATATGTATCAACTTTATTCCTGCAAATGCTCCAATCGAATATGGATTGTAAGATATAAAGTTATAAATCCTTGAAGGTCAGTCAGTTTTTATAGCTGACAAATTTACTTCAATGTTTTGGAAATTTCAAAAGGTGCCTTAGATTAATATTTTCAATAGAATAAAAATTTGAGTTGTGTTTTTATATGTTAACTATGTTATGCAATAAGTTTTATACTTTAATCATGCTTATAAGATAAGATTAATTTCTCTAAGTGATTAAAGGTCAAGTTTTCTGTCTTAATGTGTCTTGACTCTAAGTGTATGTTTGTCATTCAAAGATGCTTTGTTTAGTTAAGACTAATGTATGTTGGTGTAATATGGTATTAAATGATATCATGAACATTAATATTAATTTCACGCTTTATATAAATGATTGACATGAACACTCCAAAAGGTGAGCATACCGAGAACCATGGCAACATCACTAGATTTAAGGTTTAGTAAACAAACAAGTCAAGTAAGTACATTCTCACCTGCAACATGATAAAAATTTACTAAAAAGTTTTTAGAATATGTTTTATGATAAATTTTAAGTTTGTTTTTACAAATTGTCTTCTCATGAAAACTCTTATGGCGACAAAAAGATTTAACGGATGTTTCAATGACAAGGTATGTTAAAGTTATATCTATATATGTATCACTTAATTAAATATTACACACCCTATGTTTATGTTTGTCCTGCTAGGTGGACTATCCTGCAAGGTGGGCTTGTGTGTTTGGTTTGGGAGTAACTACCTCATTCCTTTCGCACAACTATGTTTAGGTTTATGGTGCAATGCTTGGGCCCTTAAAGATAAGATGAATAATGTTTTAATATGCAAGTTTAAATGAAAAGATATGTTCTATATAAGCATGTGCCTCGTGCACTACTATGATTATAATTATGATGATATGTAATGATTTTTTATGAAATGTTAGATATTGTGAGATACGAATGTGTGCTTACTAAGCTTATGCTTACTTAGTTTATATCATGTTGCAAATAAGGATAAGATACAGGTTGACTAGGATGAAGGACAAGGATGGTCATGTGTGCAAGGAGTGATGGATTGGAAACGGAGTCATGTCATAAAAGAAATTTAGACTTAAACAAAATTTAATATATTATGTTCAACATTTTTATTTATTTGAGACTCAATTCTATTTGCGATATGTTCTTTTGAACTTATGTTTTGTTGAGTGTAATTTTGTATTTTAGATATTTAGTTTCTTAGGTTAATTATTAAAGGATGTGCTATATATTTTTTTTTTCTAATAATTCAGCTTAATTAGTTGTTTGATTAGAAGTTAAGAGTGCTTATGTTATATGTGTGAGTTTGTAGTGGTTAAAAATTTTTCTTTTTTGTAAACTAAATTTTCTGTAAGTGGTCGATTAGTCGAATACCTTAGGTGTTCTATTGGGCTAATTGAAGAGGAGAAGTTAATCTGGTCAGTAGTAAAAAGAAAGGGTTGTATCTCCTGGGATATTTCGTTGAGTGTTGTTGGTTGTTTTGTACTTCTTATTTGGTAATTATTAAGTTTAATAGTAAGGCAACATTCCCTATGTAACACCCACCATTTTTCATGTAATGGTTATTGATAGACATTTAATGATATTAGGTATCTTTCCTTATGAAATAAGGTTACTGACTGTTCATGTCACTTATAATGTATGCATGATAAATATTTAATATTTTATTTTTGGTATCTTTAAAGTGGCACTTCCGAATTTATTTTCCAAAACAACATGCCGAAGGATTTAATCAACAAGCCAAACTTACAACTTTAGTAGGCTGAATTAAGTCATCGGTAGGCCGAATGCGGCTGACGAGAAATTAGCAAATAATTCTAAAATTTTGTGGCATTGACGATTAATTTAATTAGTTCAGAAAATTCTGAATAATTGATATATTTTATCTCTTTTCTTATCCATGATTAGGGATTTGACTTTTTAAAAGAGAGGATTTAATTTTTGTGATAAGGTTTCCTACTTTGAAAGATAAGATCTAGTAGTTAGAGCAAATCTTGGACTTTTTCCTTATCTCACCCCACCCTACACGCATACCTTATCTTTTTAAAAGAAAATATGCTTCAAATATAGAGATGATTACTTTCTTTTAACACCATTCTCTATTTACATGCATATCACCCTCCCTCTCTTTCTAAAATCATTTTTCTCTCTAGCCCTCTCTCTAAAATTTTCTTAGACACTCTTCCTCTCTACACGTTTTATTCCCCTTTTCTCCCTTATATTCCTACAAATATTTGAATGAAATATTGGGTTTTTGCTTAGACTAATTTGAAGAAAGCTTGAGAAGAATTGTTTTGAGGCAAGAAACTTATTGTAGACTATTCCTGAAATTATATTCTCTCTCTAATCTGCCATAACTTTGTCTACGAATTTCCATTTGCTCTGAAATTATAATATCATATTTATGTATATGTTATATGATATTCCTCAAAATTTCATGCCATTTGGAATTTTCTATGTTAAGATATTAAATTTTTATTCTCTGCTACTTATGGTGTAATTGTTGCTAATTGGTAATGTTTTACAAAAATGCAGTCTATGTTCAAGGGACAAACGAATTGTGATTTGAATGAAATTTTGCAAAAATATTCATACATA
>CAMOHE010002221.1:28847-98060 GCA_946598075.1 Artocarpus hirsutus
GATTACTTTCTTTTAACACCATTCTCTATTTACATGCATATCACCCTCCCTCTCTTTCTAAAATCATTTTTCTCTCTAGCCCTCTCTCTAAAATTTTCTTAGACACTCTTCCTCTCTACACGTTTTATTCCCCTTTTCTCCCTTATATTCCTACAAATATTTGAATGAAATATTGGGTTTTTGCTTAGACTAATTCGAAGAAAGCTTAAGAAGAACTGTTTTGAGGTAAGAAACTTATTCTAGACTATTCCTAAAATTGCATTCTTTCTCTAATCTGATCCCCATAACTTTGTCTACGAATTTTTGTTTGCTCTAAAATATTAGTATGATATTTATACAACAACAAATTTGAGATTATACGACCTTCATTTAATGACCGTTTCTCAAAAACCGTCGTGATAAGGGAAAAAAACGCAGCAAGTTATGCCCAAGATGAAAACCATTGTGGTAAGGGTGGGAGCAACCATGATGGTTTTTAAAAAAACCATCGTGGAAGGATGTCTTTTTCATTTTTTTACAGCATTTGAAATGTTATAAAATAGCTTCCATGACGGTTTATTTATAAACCATCGTGGAAGGCTATCTTTTCTTTTTTTCCTTTTACAGCATTTAAAATGGTGTAAAATAGCTTCCACAACTGTACATTTATAAACCGTCATGGAAGGCTGTCTTTTTCTTATTATTTTTATAGCATCTAAAATGCTCTAAAATAGCTTCCACAATGGCGGTTTATTTATAAACTGTCGTGGAAGGCTGTCTTTTTCTTTTTTCTTTTTACAGCATTTAAAATGCTATAAAATAGCTTCCACGATGGTTTATTTATAAACCATTGTTGAAGGCTATCTTTTTCTTTTTTATTTTCACTGCATTTAAAATGCTACAATATAGCTTCCATGACAGTTTATTTATAAACCATCGTGGAAGGCTTCTTTTTCATTTTTCTTTTTACAACATTTAAAATGCTATAAAATAGTTTCCATGACGGTTTATTTATAAACTGTCATGGAAAGAACTGTCATGGAAAGAACTGTCATGGAAGGCTATCTTTTTCTTTTTTCTTTTTATAGCATTTAAAATGCTGTAAAATAGCTTCCATGATGGTTTATTTATAAACCGTCATGGAAGGCTGTCTTTTTTGTTTTTCCTTTTACAGCATTTAAAATACTGTAAATAGCTTCCATGATGTTTTATTTATAAACAGTCGTGGAAGGCTAGCTTTCACAACAGTTTATAAATAAACAGTCGTGGAAGCTAAAAATGTTCCACGATAGCTTGTAAATAAACCGTTGTGAAAGCTTTATCTTTCCCTTTAAAAATTTTAAAACACGCACCTTCCTCCCTATTTTGAATCCACCTCCCTCTCTATCTAAAAGCTCTCCCTCACTCTCTCTCTAAAATCCCTCTCTCTCTTTCTCAAGGTATTTCTCTGCCGCCGTTGCCTCCTCGCCACTAGTAAGCGCCCTCTCCCTCTCTCTCTCCTCTTCCCCCTCCCCCTTGCCTCTCTCTCTCCTCTTACCCCTCCCCATCGCCCCTTCTTCCCCCACCCTCTCCCCATCCCCCCTGGTGCCACCCACCCCACCCACCCAATCCCTACCCTGCCCCCCCAGCCCTCCCTCACCTTCCTCGTCCCCCCTTGCCCTACCCACCCCCCAATCCACCCCACCCTTGCCCCCCTAGCCCCCACACCCCACCCACCGCCCACTCCACCCCACCCTTGCCCCCCCTCGCCTCCCACACCCTACCCACCCCTAACCACCCCACCCTCACCCCCCTTCGCCCCTTTTGCCCCACCTAGCCCCCACTCCACCACTCTACCCCACCCTTACCCCCCTTGCTTCCCTTGCCCCCTAAGGCCCACCCACCCCCCACCCCGCCCCCCTCACCCCCTTGCCCCACCCACCCCCTTCCTCTACCCCACCCTCGCCCCCCTTTGCCTCCCAAGCCCCACCCTCCTCCCCTGCCCCATCCCCACCCCACCCTCGCCCCTTCGCCCCACCCACCTCCACCCTGCCCCCACAAAGTTTATTTGTTTTGTGAATATGTGAAATTATATACACATGTGAAATTGTGTATATGTGAATATGTGTAATATGTGAAATTGCGTAATTAGAATTATAAATTTGTGAATATGTGTAATATGTGAAATTATGTGAATACGTGTAATATGTGCAATTACGTGAATATGTGAAATTGTGTAAATAAAATTGTAGACTTGTAAAGATGTGAATATATGTAATATGTGAATATGTGTAATATGTCAACTTCTAATATGTGATTTTTAATATGTAATTGTGTAATTTATCAATTTAGAATATGTCAATTTTTAACTGTAAGATAGTAATTTAATATTACCATGTGTGTGTTAGTTTTTACTTACTTTGCACAGGTACAATGTCTTGCGAGATCGATAGTGACCCATACAAGGATGAGTACAAAGAGTGCACTCCATCTTCATCATAATATATCAAGGGAAACCAACACAGTATTCCAAACATAAGTATCCAAGACAACACAAAAACATAGAATGTGGTTTTTGTATTCTATGTTTCATGCGAGATATTATAATTACAAGTGATATACAAGCCCTAGGAAGAAAAGATTTTTATATATATATGGATATACATGAAGTTAGATTAGAGTGGATACAATTTGTAAATAGGTATGTAATTTTTAGATTGATAGATAGAGATATTAGATAAACAATTGCTCAAAATAGGTCAAATGTAAATGATCTTGTAAATGCCTTGTAATTTCAATATACATCAATTTTTGTACGCAATCAGGGCGTTGTTTTTTTTTTATGGGATAACACAGGATTGGACATCTTGTGAGAAATCACAAATTTTTGAAAAATTTTTTTAGACAATATCAATTTTCCACGACGGTTTTTCTAAAAACCGTTGTGGAATCTCATATTGTCATGGAATCTTGAGATTCCAAGACAATTTTTTGAAAAACCATCATGGAAGATGTACACTCACGACCCCCTTTTTGTGCCAATTTTGTTGTTCTACGATGGTAAAAAACCGTCATGAAAACTTGATGTACCACGATTGAAGTTTTTACGATCTTTTTTAGCTATCGTGAAATTTTTTCTTGACGGTTTAAAACCATAGTGAAATTTGTAGTCTATAGTAGTGTTACATGTATGTTATATGATATCCCTCAAAATTTCACGCCACTTGGAATTCTCTATGTTAAGATATTAAATTTTTATTCTTTGCCACTCATGGTGTAATTGTTGCTGATTGGTAATGTTTTGCAAAAAGGTAGTCTTTGTTTAAGGGGCAAACGAATTGTGATTTGAATAAAATTTTGTAGAAATATTCATTCATATGTTAAGTTATGATCTGGGAAATTTTGTGGTGATTTGATGAATATTTGATGAGTTCTTGAACTTTCTTTAAGATTAGGTTTTATGGCTGCCTATGTAGTGAATTCTAGACTTCTTGATTGTGTGACCTATTTGCATAACCAAACAAATTTATATGTTAATGAAACTTTTTGTAGTATTGTATTTATATGTTAATAGGTTATCATAAAAATTTTAGGGTCAAAGTAATTTTATTTTAATTGTTTGAGCATGATGATCTTGTGTTGCTCACTGCCTTATGTGTTTAAGGTTTATTTTGTCTTTGAATTCTAATACATATTTTGAATTGTTGAAAATTTGTTTGAAGTGAAATTTTGGATATGTTATAGTTTTAGGTTTCTATTATATGTATGATTTTTATGAAATTATTTTTGGGTATAAATAATTTATTTTATGAGCGTTTGCTAGGGCTGCTCACTATTTTGTTATTGTTGGCAGTTTTTGTGTTGTTTGTAATGTGATTTATTTCAATTGTCTAATGAAATTTTTATAGTAAAGAAAAAATAGGGTAATTCATATATATTTTTTATTTATGTCTTTGCAAAATCTCATGCTTTAATTGTATATGAATTGTTAGTTATTAAATTATGAATACATAAGGGTCAGATAGGTATTAGTATTGTAGTTTTTCCATGAATTTTTATTAGTAAAGTGTATTTATGCTCTTGTATTTCTTGAGATGGAAGTATGAATAATGTCATATGGTTTTGGATGATTTCATGAGAATGAAATTTATTTTTATTTGTATATGGATGTACGACATAAACACACCAAGAAGTGAGCACTTCAAGACTGCGACAACGTCATCTAAGATAAGGTTTAATTAAGCAAGTCAAGTAAGTACATTCTCACCTACAACATGATAAAAGCTTATGAAAAAGTTTTGAGAATATGTTTTATGATAATTTTTAAGTTTGTTTTTACATATTGTTTTCTCATAAAAAGAAAACTCTTGTTGCAACAAGAAGGTTTAATGAATGTTTCAATGATGAGGTATGTTAAAAGTATATCTATAGATATCACTTAATTAAGTGTTGCATACCCTATGTTTATGTTTATGTCAATGTTTATAATGTCCAATGTTGGACTTGTCATGTTTGGTTTAGGATTAGCTCTCTCCTCTCATGACGGCGTGCCTACGATGATGATGATGGTGCAACACTTGGGCTCCCAAAGATAAAATGAATGAAGTTTTAATATGGATAATGATAATGAAAGATATGTTCTATGTAAAACTGTGCCAAGTGCACTATTATGCTAATAATGATTATGATTATGATGTTTCGTAAAGGTGTTCATAAAATGTTTTAAGTTATGAGATAGGAAAGTGTATTTACTAAGCTTTTGCTTACTTAGTTTATGATCATGTTGCAGATAAAGGTAAGAGGACTATGGAATAGGTGGAGGGCAAGGACAGGCATGTGAGCAAGGAACGATGGACTGAAACGAAAAAACGTCAAGATAGAAATTCTTCATTTAAAAAGAAAAGGGTTTTTGAACTATGTTTTTATTTCTTTGCATGTTAAATTTTTACACTATTAAGTAAAAATACTTGTTTTGCATTTCTATTGATTTTGTAGAAGATCAGCCTGCTGATGACCATGCATCGGCCTACCGATTTAAGTGTTTTAAAACCCCTTTTTTGAAGTGCCTTGGACGGCCTATCGGTGGTTGAAGTTCAGACTGCCAGTCACGTTCAGCTTGCCGATGTTTGGAGTTCGGCCTACCAAATTGTTTGAACAGATTTTTAAGTTTTTTTTTTAAATTTTATTTAAATAATGGTATCATTGTTTTGGAGTTGGTAAACTATTTAAAAATTATATACATAAGTAGTTTTAATATATGATTGTATATTTATAAATGTTATAAAATATATATATATATATTTGTATGGATCCTAAGGATATGTTCATCAAATTATATTTTTAAATTTAAATAGTTTATCTTAATTAACAATAATAAGAGTGAATGTAACGACATCTGTGACATATGTAAGGGGGCGTTACACCCTATAGTGCCTGTAAGGGGCAGTTACAATCATAACGTAGAAGTAGCTCCAAAGGTTAGAGCTGTGCTACTGCAGGACCAAGTCCGAATGATTTGCATTTGGCAAACATCTAAAGTCCAGCTCATAGGAGTCCTCTAGAGTGGGTAGAAGTAAGTCGCTACATGTCTTTGTTGTTCTCATTTTGCATTTTGATAGATTAATAGTAACATGGTTTTATTTCTCGTAGAAGGTTGCTCGGGCAGTCATAGTTCAAATGTTAGCAACTGAGGAAATTGGTGAATCCCCGAACCAAATGGTTGCTAATGATAATTCGACCCCTACATTGGTGACGAAGGGGAGCCTCTGTAGCTCAGTTTTGGTGCTAGATGAAGCTAGAAGAGGCTCCAATGATCCTACAGAGGCAGTTGATGGAGCAAGTGTTGTTGCAAGAGTTCATCTTATGGTGATGGAGAAAGTTTCACAAAAGAGCAGCCATTGAGCAGAGTTAGAGAATAAAAGACTTGGCTTTGAGCAATTCCTTTTTGACGTAACTTTCAACATTCATTTTAGATTTTGAGTTGAAGGGACAAGTATTGCGCCAAATTGAAGAGATCATGGAAGTAAATGGCAAGAAAGTTTCTTTTAAGGAAGCAATGACACCAATGGACACAGCTCCCATGTTGGCTCATCTTTTTGCTATTCATCTGGCCACTTTGCTCGTCGAAGGGATGTCCTCATTCTTAAAGTCTCTCTTTCTTGTACGTTTGGACCTCATCCTTCTCCACATGGAGAGGACCCCATTCGAGGAAGGGACGACAGAGATGATGTTGGCATGGCGGGATGCTAGTCAAGATTTGTCCACCATAGGATTCAAGGTTGGCTTCCTTGTTTCTTTATCTCAAAGGTCGGTGAGGCTATATTTGCACATGAAATAGTTGATTTGGAGGTTGATGCATTGAAGGCAAGAGCTGTAGATCTCTAAAGGGAATTAGCCAAAATAGAGAGGCAGATTATGAGTTGTTCAATTCCCTTAAATGAAAAATCTTGTGCCGAGGGAGCAAAGCTCTTCAAGGATAGTTGTGTATTTTCCAAACTTCTGTAATGGCTTTTTCTTACATAAGTATGATGTAATCATAGTAACAACTTCCTTAGATCTAAACATATTAATCATAGTGTACCTTTGTATTTTGCTTTTGTTGCTTTGGAGGGAATACCCTTCTTCCTATTGGATAGCTTTTGACTTTCATTGTTTAGCTATTTTGTATTTTACATATGCTATACCTTTGTTGCCATCTTTCTCATGTTCCTAATTTCAAGATTTTTGTGGAAAAGTATTGCACATTTGAAAACTTGGAACATACTTTGAAGCGGCTTTCTTGAAAGACCCGTTTATTCCTATTTTCATTTGGAAGGATAGAGTGGTGAGTAATCGCATGCAAAAATCTTGTCTTATTTTTGTGAAAGAAGTGAGTGTCACAATAATAATGCAAATTATGCAAATATATCTATGTCATTGATTTTTTTATTTTATGAAAAAAAGGAAATAAATGTAGAAAAAAATAATTCATTGTAATGCCTCAAAATATTTTATATATATGCATGTATATATGTTCCAAAAATTCATATAATTTGCCATTATTTACACAAGAAATAAAATTTCAAAAAGAGTAAGGACCATGAGGGATTTACATATAGGTGATGCTCTTCAGAGGTGAATTGGATCTTAGACCAGCGAGGTTGGCTTCTCTGAATAGGCCCTTAGAGTGGTCTGGATCCAAAGGAGCATTCCTCTAAGGTAGTGAAAACAATTATGTCATAGAGGGATCTTATGGTCTGCCTTTTTAGGAGAAATCTCTTGGGGAGAGTCTTCAAAATATGGCTATGTTCTTGACCAGGCATAGTAGTATTTAAGCCATTTGGCATTGATGACTTCGGTATTTCTATCTCTAAAGAGATTGACCAACACATAGTGGCTACTTTTGTGAGCTCGTTTGACCATGCAAGGTCTTTCCTATGACAAAGAAAACTTGGATGGCCCAGAGACTTGTTGGCTCTCCTTTGTGTGTAATCTCTTTACTTATCCAATATTTTGAGAGCAAGGGCGCGTAGAGCCCCACAAGATTCAGCTTCCCACTCAGCGCCATTGATGTTGGGGACATGAATGGAGGGAACTTTGAGCTCCATAGGTGACATGGCCTTACAGACATAAACTAATGAGTTGGGCCAAAATCCCAACATGGAGTGAGATGATGTACAATACTCCCATAGAGCTTCGAGTAAGTGAAGCTTCCATCCTTCAGTGTACTCATATACCATCTTACTAAAGATGCAAAAAAGAGTTTTGTTTGTGGCCTCTGCTTGGTTGTGGCCTTGCGGGTAATAAAAAATGGAGCGTTTATGCTTAATTCCATAGTTGAGAAGAGTGGTACTAACACTTTTGTTAACAAAAGGAGTACCATTGTCACTGATGATCTTATACAGAACTCCTAATTAGCACAAGATATGCTTCCGAATGAAGTTGGCAATCTAGGCTCTAGAGGCCTTTTTAAGGGGTGCAAGTTCCATGCACTTTGTGAAGTATTCAGTGGCTATGAGGATTCGAATACATTCTTCAAATGTTAAGTGAATTGGGCTAATTAGATCAAGTGTCCATGTGTGAAAAGGCCATGGTGCCTTCATGTTGTGTCTTGTAGTATGTCGCTTGTGGAAGAGCTTACTATAAACTTGACATGTGTGACATTTTCATATAAAGGTAGTTGCATCTTTTACCATGATCAACCAAAAATACCCTATACTCAAAAGTTGGTGATAGAAATTCTTCTTGCCTTGGTGTTCTCCGCATTCTTCAGAGTGAATTTCACATAACACCTTCAGTGCTTTGGTCTGGTCAATGCACTAAAGTGGTTCTCCACTGATCCCTTTACGAAACAACATACTTCTTTGCATGAAGTACCTTTTGGACATTCTTTAGAGCTAATGAGCATCTCTCTATTTTGGCAAAAGTGCCTTCTGAATAGGGCATTCAAAGTAAGGAATCCTCCATTCCTCTCATAATTTAGCCATGAAAGCTTTTGTTTTAGAGGCAATTGCTAGCATTTAGAGCATGTAGATTGGGCAACATTAGCTTTTTGCTTCATTTTTGACCAAAAGTAGCCTTTTCTTTGAATAGAGGCTCATGTGGGAATTTATCCTGCAAGTTTCTTCATGAATCTCTCAAAGTTGTTGCTTGGCCTCATTGTTCCAAATACATCTGGCAAAGATGACTCAGGGAAGCCTCCACTAAATCTCCAAATAGGATGATGTAATCATTGAGGATTCTCACACTCCCCCTTTTCTTTGGAGCAAGAAATACTTCCTAGGTAGCGGCTCTCCAATCATCATGAAGTACGTCATCGTTCTTCATAGTAGTGGTCATGTTTTCAAAAATTAACTTATCTTTCTTTGCCACATACACATTGATAGCTTCTCTGAAAAACCAGACTTAATCTTCCAAGGTGACCAATGCATTAGCATATTGGTTGGTGGACCCTAGAGTGTGCTCTATGAACACATTTTTGAATTGCTTGATCAACTTTTACATGAGTTTGGCACGAAGCCAATGTGGCGACCCTCCCTACATAGCTGTCACTTAACTTAAAACATTTCCATAACCTTTAACATACTTACGAATAAAGTACAGAAATTTCAGAATATTTTTTTTTAAATGGATTCTTGCTGTAGAATCCTTGACATGAAACCTTAAAGGAGGTAATAACAGTTTTTCCAAAACTTCATAACAATGGATTCTTGATAACAAAGAATTTTCAACATGTAACTTTAAAAGATATAATAATCATTTCTTAAAACTTAATTTCATAAGCCGAACATAATAATATAAATTTCTCAACGTGATAATAATGTAATAATAATAATTACATTTTAACCAAGTTATAATTTTTAAAAGCATGATCCTTTACATAACTTATAATATTAATTTCTTGAAATATAACCATAGTAATTTCCTTGAACTTTTCCTTTTAAATATAAGGATAATTATTTAGAAACTATTACTTCTCAATTTAAATAAAACTGTTTTCAAAACAATTTTAAATTAAATATTAAAATACAATCCTATTTAAATGCTCTTTAAAACATTCTTAACAATTATTTATATATGTTACTTATAATTGTAACATCTTAAAAATAACAAATTATCTTCTTAAAAGTAAACCTTCTTAAACTAACCAAAACATAATTTCTTATAACTTAAACTTTTAAGTTTATGATACTAATTTCTTAAAGCTTTTCTTTTAAACTTTCATAATAATTTCGTAAAAACATATCTATAAAATTCATTTCTTAATATAATGTAAAACTCCTATAATCCTTTGTAACTCCAAATAAACTTATAATTTTCTTTCTTAAAAATTTTTGTGCATTTGTTGCATTGTCTATTGCAACATTTTTAAATCTTGAAATCCTCTAGACTAAGGTTGTGTAATCACAGTCTCAGTTTTTAAAACATGATTATGTAATTTTAATTACTATTTATACATATATAACTTTTGCAAACTAACGACATACATAATTTCGTAAAATGAAAACATCCATAAATTTGTAAACTAAATAAAGTGGAAATATTGCTTTGCATAAGCGGTATCCATTCCTATCTTCACCGTTCATCCGTTGTTCACCATTAGCCGTCAAGTGCCACTGACAGGTTTTCTTACCTACAACATGAACATACTTAAATGAGCTTTCGCTCAGCAAGTAGGAAATTAGTCTTGCAAAACATAAATAAAAATCATTTTTATAAAAATACGCATGTGCATTTTATGCTTGCTTATCAACTTGATTTAGGCTTAATTATTTATGCTGTATCTTATCTTCTTACTTTGGGTCCAAGTGATCGTACCGGTTGTGCGTGAGTCTTAGGAAGTTAGGGTTTACGAGGTCCCAACGACACTAAGATCATTTATGACTTTAACATGGAGCCTCCCCGTGGGTCGGAAGGTTGGTACGACACTCTTAACTTGTCTTATAAGTTTCACTTGTCTTATTGTGTGTATGCAGTATGAATTATTATTACATGACATCACAATTTCATAATTCATGAATCGTCAATCATAATCATACTTGACTTGAAGGTGATTAAACAATATAATTTAAATATTGCATAATCACTTATTAATCATATCATCATCATAATAGCATTTCACATCATGTCATAAAATAACATATGACATCATAACATTTTACAGTGTAACAAATCACTAATCTTGCATTTTCATAAATTTTATGAAAATATTTAAAATTAGTTTTTTTTTTTTAAACTATTCATACTATAGGCGAGATTCCTACTATAGGCGAGATTCCTACTTACCTGGACTCCGAGCTGAGCGGGTCCAATTGCATCTCGCTATATCTACAGTCTGTGTAGTATCCTCAGTAGTGCTCCTAGAGTGGTTGTGGATGGCTAGGAATGCTCCATGGAAAGTTATTATTGTTGAAAACATCATTTTGGACTTTGTTACTACAATTTGAGTCTCCTCGATCCACATGCAGCTAGTACCAGATAATTTTTGCTAGAGTGGAATTAGCTCAAACAGAGATCACCATTGCGTTCAAAGTGTCGAAACAAGTTGGGAGGCTGTCTCAGATCATCGATCGGAGGTCCATCACAAAATTCTAAAGTGGCCGTTGACCGGTGTCAATTGGCTTCATTGGTGGCTGAGCTCGATCCTACTCCCCATAAATTGACCCTTATGAGTTCAATAGTGATGTCAATTTCATTCAATTTCACCTCCAACTATGTGAATCAAAGCTGTCGTCGATGGTGAAAAATGCCAACTTGAATCTCGGTCTTCTGGTGGCGGTGGCTCCAAATTGACTTGGAGGTTTTGTACCCCACGGTTGTCTGAGTAAGTTGGTGGTAGTGGTGCACCACACAGTTGTGTAGAACAGCAGCCTGAAGCTCCTTGCAGTGGTGTGCAAAGGTAGAGGTCGTTCATGGTTCTCATATGGAGATTTCGTGAAATTGGATGGGGGAATTTCTTCATCATGGTCCTCTAAGTATTTTCCCCCAACCAATTTGAAGCTTTGTGGTCAGGAAAGGAGGTGACGGTGGCTACTGCGGTGGCGCTAAATGGCGTTCTTTGATCTCCGGCCACCGGTGATGATTTGGAGTAATAGATTTGGGCATTTTGATCCACTCAACCATCTAAACATGATCGTGCCCTCAATTTGGTTCAATGTCACCGAAAATGGCAAAATCCAACTCACCCATGATGGTTGGCGATAGTCACTATGGAACTCCGACATCGGGCTGGGCTACGACAAAATTGAGCGAGGCTTTTTCATCGCCAGGGGATTCTGAATCGAACAGTATGGGCAGTGTTCATCACTGTCACCAGCAACGGCAAGATCGTAAGTTAACACGGCGGTGAAAATGGGGAAGCTTCGATGAAGCTTCTCTGGCCAAAATCGAGGGGCATCACCTACAACATTTTGTTTTTCTCATTGAGTTGAGTTTATAGACACCAAGATCGTGTCAATCGGTGCTTGGATGGAGACAAAATCACGTCGAAAAGATTAGGCTTTTTTGCCACTTTGGCCGGCGCATGTGGCCTCCTCCGATGGCTTTGCGGCTGCACGGCACACCATTGGACTCAGCTCATCGAGAGCTTTCCATTGGTGCAGGAGGTGTCGAAAATGGAGGTCGGATCTTGGACTGAGTTTGAGGAGAGAGAAAGTAGAGAGAGTGTGTGGCTGACTTTGATTGGCTATTTTTTTTTTTTTTGGTGTCATGTATTTATAGGCCCTCATATGGTCCACATAGTCAATTACATGTTGTGTCGGGTTGATCAAATAGGATCCGTAACTTTAAATTTCTATAAACATAATTATACTTTTAAAAACTATAATTTATTTGCACTCTAAAGGTAATCACATAAATTTTTAATTCTCTTATTGTATTATTTCATTACTATAATATTCATATTAACATAAAATCATTTTCATAAATTTACCCATACTACATGGATTTTGTGATTTAATTTTAAAACAGTAAACTTCGATATATTTGTCTTTAAACTGATGATTAACTATTTTCACAACTGTATATATATGTATGTATATATGCATATGAAATCTAAGAAAGATGTTGTGCATTTAAAACTTTGCTCAATATATGTATTATTATTATTTTTAACTTTTAAAAACTTTAAAAAGTAATTTAAAAATATATTTTTTTGTTAAAAATTTTCATGTTGTAAACTTCAAATTTCGTCATAAAAATAATAGTCTTACTTTAAAGTAGTTTTATAAATTAAATTGATTATTTGTAAGTCAATTTGATTGAATTTATGAACTTATCATTATTTCAAGCTTTACTATGCAACCTGAACTGTTCCTCATAACGAGCTATATATGGGTCCACATCTTAGCAATAGATTAATATTTGCGGACCCCATCAACGCCCTTCTTCTTCTTCACTATTACTATGACACTGCTATTATTATTATTGTCATTACCACCATAATAATAAAATTTACATAATTATTAATGTGTATAATAACTAACTATACACATTCAAAACATTAGAATTCTCGATCTACCAATGATCCTTATAACTTGCTTGAAATTCTTATCTTTATGATCTTCATAAATTTTGAGATCGATCATAGTAAAGATGTCATAAACCTTGCATACTTAAACTTGGTGCTCACCATTTTTCTGAATTATGGTATGGAGCTTATGCATAAAATTATTGAATCATAAACTTTTCATTTAGCACATTAAACATTTATTTCAATGTACTATCATAACATAACATTATTATATGTTCCATAAATAAAGCACATAATTTTGTGTATTCACAACATTATTTATTTCTAAGGTCTTACGGCTATTAAGACCTTCAAATTTACGTGTTAATAAATTGAGATCAGTTGAAAAATCTAGAGTGAGTACTCTGCTAGTGAGACTCTAAAACTCCCTAGCGAGCTAATATTCACAAATTACAAACTATAACTTTAGGTATTTCTCATTTAGTTGGAAGGAGTGTTGCTTAGTAGAAGAGCTATACGAGTGTGCCCATACACGCACCGGTCGTGAATAGAGAATAGCAAAGAAGGTTAGTTGGTTAAGGTCCTTCTGTAACACCCTTCTCTTCATTGATTGTAGAGCTTCTTTGGCATACAAGGTTAGTAAGATCTAATTAATTTGTGCATAAAACGTGTCAAACTTGTGACTTAAAAAATACTCTGGTATAAAAATTTTTAAAATTTTGTTGTGTGTTATTTTTCTAGCTATTGGTATCAGAGACATGGTTTTTATATAAATTTGCAAGTTTGTGATCATGCTATATGAATAAATTATGTGATCTTAATCTCACTTATGCTTGGACATTGATTTTTGGGAGAGTTGGCACACAAGGTTTCTATATATTTGTATGTTGTCATAGATTATATGGGGAATGTTTCTTAATTAACTATGGTTGATTAAATTATTATTTAATTAATTATTAATTAATTAATTAATTTATGCCCGTTATGGTTCCTTGGAGGTTAGAATGTGTATCTAGGTTTTTCATGTAATTAGATGGCAGACTATCATCTCCGTCTAGGAATTATTATTTAATTTTAAATTTGTAAGAATTTTATAATTAAATAATCATTTAGAGAAGATGGATCTAGAAGATGGATGATAACATTCCTAAGTATTTACTAAGTCTCTAATTTTATGTTTTCAAATTGTTGAAAATAAAATTGATAAGTTGCAATAAAAATCATATTTTCTTAAAAATGTGATTTTTACTCTATTAACATGTCGAACCTTCAAGTTCGGCAGGCCGATGGCTTTAGACTGGTAGGCTAAACCTCTAGGATTAGCAAGTTGTCCACGGGCAAAATTCTAATGGCTCTAATGGCACACCAAACTTTCACGTTTAGTAGGCTAATTTGTCATGACTGGCAGGTTGGACTGTAAGGTTTGGTAGGCCAGAGGGTCATGACTGATAGGCTGATTACATAAACTAACATGCCAGCATGGAGCTATAAATTTTTCAAAAAAGGTGTGTTTTTCAGTGCAGTTTTGATTTTATTTGGGGCAAATTTGAGAAACATTAAATTTGGATATGATCAGAAATGTGGAGTTTTTGATCCAAGCGGGATTGAAGACTTGAAGATGGACATTACATGAAGAAGGATACAATTTGAAGATTGAAGGATGAAGAATCGATAATATGTTTCGATTTCTCTCTTGTAATCTTTATTTTTTTTCTCTAATGTGGAACCATAATATTACGGTTATTAATATTATTTTGCTTGTGGCTTTGCATGATTGTTTTACTTGTTTGCATTATAATAGGATTTGCCATATATATTGATAACATGTCATATAGAATAGGGAGTGCCGCTCATTAAAAAATTGTTCATGCATGTTTATAAACTAAAACCATGATTTCAAAAGATTGAGTGGGAAAAGATTTTCGAAGAGAGGACCTACGGCCTCCATCATTGGTCCATAGGACTTCATCATGTACCAGATTGGATCTCCGAGAGGATAAGAAATTTTACCATGATTTATCATTGCACACCTAGGTGGTGATTATAAATCATGAATAAAATATTAAAATGATGGTTATACACTCATGTTAATTTTATTATTAACCTCCCCTAGGAGCTCTATTAATAAAATTAATAGCCAAAGAAACGATTATTAATATGTGCTGGATCTTAGGGTCTTAGATGGCATATATTAATCAAGAGGGGATTCGTGTTCTTAATTGAATTTGGCAAGTCTCCCCTAGCGGCTTGTTGAATTATGAGTTAGGAATTATAGTCGTAAGCTAGGTTGTAATTTTTTCAAGGTTTTGACGCATAAACACATTTGTATGTTTTACATGATTGTGTTATCTTATTGAATTATTATGATATGTTTGCTTATGTTTGGTATATAATTCTTTATTGTAGATTAAAAATGTCTGAAAATGCTTTATCTTTGCTACTTGACAAAAAACAATTAACTTATGAGAATTACAATGATTGGAAATGGAACATAAATATCGTCCTATCCTTTGAGAAACTAAAGTTTATGCTGACAACATTGTGTCCTCCCAAGCCTATAGGAGATTCCACTCATGAGCAAATGCAAGCATATGATCGCTGCAAAGATACCAATGATCAAGCTTGATACTATGTTATGGCCAACGTGAATAACATGCTGCAGGCTCAACATGAAGATTATGAGACTACTAGGCAGATCTTGGATAATTTGGAAGATATGTTTGGAGGGCAAGCCTTAACAAAGTGGCAAGGGGCTCTTCAGAAACTCTTAAATTGCAAGCAGAGACTGGGGACATCTATAAAGGAGCATATGATGTTAGTCATGGGTTACTTTGCTAAGGCTCAAACCAATGGAGCTAACATTGATGCTAAAACACAGATGATGTTGGTCTTTGAGACTACGTCTAAGGAATTTATTCCATTTAGAGCTATATTTAATTTAAGCAATAGAAGGGATATGACCTTGATGGAGTTGATGAAATAGTTACAAGAGTTTGAACTACTGATTAGGGAGTCTTTGGCTGGTGGCGAGGCTGATTTGGTGGTTGCCTCTAGTTCCAATCCTAACCCTAGGAATGGAAGAAGCAACGGACTAAGAACGGGAAGTCTTCTATTCCTATGGGAAAGTTAGGCACATAAAAAAGAATTGCAAGGACTTCCTTTCGCTAGAAGGTAGGTATGATATTCTATATTTAGAAACTTGTCTGGTTGAGGAATCTAGTGACATTTGGGTCATATATTCTAGAGCAACTAATCATGTTTGTATTTCTCTGCAAGGGTTCAAAGAAACGAAAAGTCTGCTTTGTGAAGACTTCATGCTTTGGATGGGCAATGGATCCATGGTCTTAGCTGAAGTAGTAGGAGATGTCCATCTTCATTTTGATAATTATAGGATTTTAATTTTGCAAGATAGTTTTTATGTTCCTAAATTTAAAAGGAATTTAATTTCTGTAGCCTGTTTATTTAAAAACTCCTATTTGGTTACTTTTAATAATAAAATGGTGATTTGTAAAAACAAATCTTTTATTTATTTTGGATGGATGCAAAATAATCTATATTTTATCAAACCTAAGATGGACTTACTACTTAATGCTGAGATGAATGATAATAACTCTAAAAGACTTAAAACTTCTCACTCTAATAAAACTTATCTTTGGCATTTGCAACTTGGTCATATTAACTTAAATAGGATTCACAAGATGGTAAGGGATGGACCTTTAAGTCACTTGAAGGTGGAATCTATACCACAATGTGAATCTTGTTTAGAGGGTAAAATGACCAAAAGACCATTTGGGTCTAAGGGCAATAGAGCGAAGGGGTTTTGAAACTTGTACATAGTGATATTTACGGACCGATAAACATTGAAGCACGAGGAGGGTATAAGTACTTCGCTACTTTTATTGATGATTACCCAAGGTATGGGTATGTGTACCTGATGTACCACAAAAGAAAAACTTATGAGAAGTTAAGGGAGTTTTGGGCTAAAGTGGAAAAGCAATTGGGTAGACCCATAAAGGTACTTCGATCCGATTAATGTGGTAAATACCTTTTTGATGAATCCTTGAGACGCTTCTTAGAGAATGGGATTTTATCCCATTTGATTGTGCCGGGCACTTTGTAGCAGAATGCCATGGTTGAGAAAAGAAATAGGACTTTGTTGGATATGGTCAGGTCCATGATGAGTCATTCATCATTGCCTTTGTCCTTTTGGGGATATGCACTACAAACCGCATGTTATCTTTTGCCTTCAAAATCGGTTCCTAAAACTCCTCATGAGTTGTGCACGAAAAAAAGGACATCCTTAAACCATATTCATATATGGGGATGTCTAACTCATGTCTTGTTTAGGGATGCAAATAAGTTGGAAGCACATTCAAGAGTTTGCATATTTGTAGGATATCCAAAGGGATTCTTTATAACCCAAAAGAAACTAAAGTCATGGTTTCAACTAAATCAACTTTCATTAAGGATAGTTACATAAACGATGTTAAGCCTCGAAGCAAAGTGGTACTTGAGGAGTTGAGGAGTGATTCGATCACTACAGGGGTTTTGAATGAAAAGTTCTAATCAGTATAGAAAAACCAAACAAACCCGAACAACAACCTAAAAGGCTTCAACGTAGTGGGAGGATCGAGTGTCAACTTGAGAGTGTTAGACATGTATACCCTAAGGAGTAAAAATGTAATATGTTTTTGAAGACATTTTTATCAATAAAGAATTCATTTATTATTTATATACCAAATCTTATCCTCTTTACATTCATATTTGTTGAATGTATGTTAAGCAAACATAAGTCTGAGGCTATCGGTCTAAACCTCTAAGAGTTAGGCATATGATGGACAGATTATGCAAAAGACATGATTCTTAAAGTGACGGTTTAAATCATAAGATCTGCAATCGAGGGGATAAAGTTAGGCGCTTTATTCATATAAAGATTGTTATGTTGTCTATATCCCTATTAGAAGATGGTTTGTCTTGATCATTGGAGGTAGACTCCGTGAATAGAAACATTAGCATGTTGTCATAGGTGACGATGTGTTGGATTGGGACATAAAATGAATTGATTTGGATTAAAAATTTTGTCTCGACAAATCGATTCACTTTAGACAATCATTTGTAATATATCTTAATCTTGAGATGAATAGTGGGCCCATTGCTTGACTTGTGTCTTTTAATGTACCAAAAGATGACACCCACATTTTAATAGTGGTACGCATGCTGGTATGTTGGAGGCATGACTCTTGATAACATAGACCTGTTATTCATAGATATGAAATACATAGCTCATCTTTAGGAGTAGTATTATCCACTTATATGCGTTATCCTATAATTGAAAAATTAGAGCGCTCAACCATTTGGATACATAGGTGTAACCGAATAGTATACTATCTTTAGATGGTAAGTTTTTCGATGGTGAGATAATGAAATGTAAGATAAAAAAAATTGAAAATGTAAGACAAAACTTGTCCTTAAGCCAATTGTAATTAATCCTATGGGGATACGATACACTATGATATGTCATGGAGACTTAGCTATACAGGCTTCAATTTTATAAAGTTCAAGAGTACAGCTCCAAGCTTTTAGTAGAGTAGCTTTGGGGTTGATAATTATGAAATGTATGTCTGGGATATTAGCTTTCATAATTATCGGGAGCTTGAATTATATAGGTCCATCGGTCCCCTTTACTATCTCACAAAAGTCCTGTAACGATACGGCGTGTTTTTTCAATAATTGTTGACTTATGTCAGATTTATTAGATTGGTTAAAATTTAGAAGAATCAAATAATTCATGTTTGTTTATCGGTTGAATTAATTCTATGACAAAATTAATTCAAGATAAACTTGTTGAATTATTGGGATCAGATAATTCTTGTCTGTTTATTAGTTAAATTAATTTTGAATAAATTAATTCAAGATAAACTTGTAGAATTATAAAGCATTCATTTATTTTCCTAGAGATAATCTAGATAAAGTTGTTTTGATTAGATAACTTTTCTATTAGGTTATTTGAATTAAAACTGAGACTTTATCCTATAGAATCTCAGGTGGAAAATAAAAGATTCGGTGAGATTTTTATCGACAGTTTAGCATGCCAATCCTCAGGTTTGGCCTGCTGATGGGGCAAGTTAGGCATATCGGTTAGATAGATTGGCATGCCGATCGTGCGATAAAAAGATCATGTGTTTTCATGCGGATTTCATCAGATATTGATCCGAATTTGATTCTAATTTGAATTTTAAGGCATTATCTAATAAGGACTGACTCTTGCACCTAACCTCTATAAAAAAGAGTGAATCTCATTATTATTTAGGTCAATTAAGAGATTAAGAGTGAAACTCTGCTGGTGAGATTTAGAAACTCCTTGAGAGCTCTTGTTCACAAATCATGAACACTAGCTTTGGGTTCTCTCAATTGTTTGAAAGGAGAGTCACATGGTAGAAAAGCTATACGTGTGAGCCCATACTCACACCGATCATAAATAGAGAATAACAAAGAAGGCAAGTTGGTTGAGGTCCTTCTAGAACATTACTTCTCTACGCTGATTGAGGAAGCTTTTTGGCATTTATAAGGTTAGATAGATCTGGTTAATTTATGCGTATAACGTGTCAAACTTGTATTTTAAAAAATACTCAAATATAAAATTTTTAAAATTCTATGGCATACTATTTTTTCTACAGAAAGGTATATGTTCAAAGAAAGTTATTCCGTTTAGAGCTGCATTTAAATTGAGCAATAGGTGGGATATGACCTTAACATAATTAATGAAACAGTTACAGGAGTTTAAACTACTAATCAAGGAGTCTCTTACTGGTGGAGAGGCCTATTTGGTGGCTGCTTCTAGTTCCAATCCCAATTCTAGGAATGGAAAGAAAAAATGAGCCAAGAACGGGAAGTCTTCTATTCTTGCTAACAACAAGAGCAAGAAGAAGAAGAAGAAGAAGAAGAACCCAAAAAAGCTTAAGTGCTTCCTCGGTGGGAAGGTCGGGCACATCAAGAAGCATTGCAAGGAATTCCTTTCCAAAGGAGGTAGGTGTGATCTTCTATATTTAGAAACTTATCAGATGTGTATGCCCTAAGGAGTAAAAATGTAATATGTTTTTCAAAACATTTTTATCAATAAAGAATTCATTTATTATTTATATACAAAATCTTGTCCTCTTTACATTCATATTTGTTGAATGTATGTTAAGCTAATAACTTTAAGAATTGGTCATATGATAGGCAGATTATGTGGAAGACACGATTCTTAAGGTGATGGTCTAAATCATAAGATCCGCAATCGAGAGAATAAAGTTAGACACTTTATTCATATAAAGATTGTTTCTTGTCTATATTCTTATTGGGAGATAGTTTGTCTTGACCATTGGAGGTGGACTCCATGAATAGAAACATTGGCATGTTGTCATAGGTGACGATGTGTTGGATTGGGACATAAAATGAATTGATTTGGATTAATAATTTTGTCTCGACAAATCGATTCACTTTAGACAATCATTTTTATTGTATCTTAATCCTGAAATGAATAGTGGGCCTATTGTCTTGGCTTGTCTCTTTGGATGTACCAAAAGGGTGACACCCATATTTTAATAGTGGTATGCATGCCGGTACGTTGAAGGCATGACTCTAGATAGCGTAGACCTGTTATTCATAGATATGAAACCCATAGCTCCTCTTTAGGAGTAATGATATTTACTTATATGCATTATCTTGTAATTGAAAAACTAGAGCACTTAACCATTTGGATGCATAGGTGTAACCGAATGGTATATTATCTTTGGATGGTAAGTTTTTCGATGGTGAGATAATGGAATGTAAGATAAAAATAATCGAGAAGGTAATACAGAACTTGTCCTTAAGCTGATTATAAATAATCCTATGCGACTACGATACACTATGATATGTCATGGAGACTTAGCTATATGTGCTTCATAATTTTATAAAGTTCGAGAGTGTAGCTCCAAGCTTTTAGTGGAGTAGTTTTGGAGTTGATAATTATGAAATGCATATCTGGGATATTGGGTTTCATAATTATCAGGAGCTTGAATTATATAGGTCCATCAGGTCCCCCTTACTAGCGCACAAAAACCTATAACGATACGGCGTGATTTTCTAATAATTGATTACTAATGTCAGATTTATTATATTGGTTAAAATTTAGAAGAATCAAATAATTCATGTTTGTTTATCGGTTGAATTAATTCTATGACAAAATTAATTCAAGATAAACTTGTTGAATTATTGGGATCAGATAATTCTTGTCTGTTTATTAGCTGATTTAATTTTGAATAAATTAAATCAAGATAAACTTGTAGAATTATCAAAAAATCATTTATTTTCCTAGAAATAATCTAGATAAAGTTGTTTTAATTAGATAACTTTTCTATTGGGTTATTTGAATTAAAACTGAGGCTTTATCCTATAGAATCTCGGGTGGTAAATAAAAGAATCGGTGAGATTTTTATCGACAGTTTGGCATGCCGATCCTCAAGTTTGGCCTACCGATGGGGCAAGTTCGGCATGCTAGTTAGACACATCGGCATACCGATCATGCGATAAAAAGATCACACATTTTCATGCGAATTTCATCAAATATTGGTCCAAATTTGATTCTGATTTGAATTTCAAGGCATTATCTGATAAGGATTGACTCTTAGGCCTAACTTCTATAAAAAAGGAGTGAATCTCACTATTATTTAGATCAATTGAGAGATTAAGAGTGAAACTCTGCTGGTGAGATTCGAAAACTCCCTGAGAGCTTTTGTTCACAAATCACAAACACTAGCTTTGGGTTCTCTCAATTGGTTGGAAAGAGAGTCACCTGGTAGAAGAGCTATACATGTGAGCCTACACTTACACCGATCGTTGATAGGGAATAGCAAAGAAGGCTAGTTGGTTGAGGTCCTTCTAGGACGTTACTTCTCTACGCTGATTAAGGAAGCTTTTTGACATTTACAAGGTTAGTAAGATCTTATTAATTTATGCATATAGTTTGTCAAACTTGTGTTTTAGAAAATACTCTAATGTAAAATTTTTAAAATTTTGCCGCGTAATATTTTTTCTACAAAAAGGTGTATGTTCAATGGTAAGGCCTTCTTGGTTGAACCGGATGAACAAGACGGGGATCATTACACTTACGAAGAGGCTATGGAGGTTGTTGATTCGAAACTCCGGACAAGGGTCAAGAACACAGAGATGAAGTCTACATAAACTAATTGGGTCTAGAAGTTTGTAGATCTTCTCGAATGGGTAAAACCCATGGGCATAGGTGGATCTACAAGAGGAAGTAAGGAGTGGATGGAAAAGTCAAAACCTATTAGGCTTGGCTTGTACCTAAGGGATACAAGCAAAAGAAAGAAATCGATTATGAGGAAACCTTTTTGCCTGTAGCCATGCTTAAGTCCATCAGCATTCTCTTGTCCATAGTAGCTGCTATGTTTGGCATATAGATGTCAAGACGACCTTTCTAAATGGCTATCTTGATGAGTCGATCTATATGGAGCAGCTAGATGGGTTCAAGGCTAAAGGTCAAGAGGGTAAGGTTTGTAAGCTACTAGAGTCAATTTATGGGCTCAAGTAGGCTTCTCGTTCTTGGAACATAAGATTTGATCAGTGATCAAGACTTATAGGTTCGCACAAAATGTGGACGAACCATGTGTTTACAAATACATTAAGGATGGGAAAGTGGTTTTTCTACTGATTTATGCAGATGACTTTCTGCTAATTGGAAATGACATTGGGGCATTGTCATCGGTCAAATTATGATTGACCAAGCAGTTTGACATGAAAGACTTAGGTGAAACTAATTTTTTTCTCGATATCCAAATCTTTCGAGATAGGAAGAACAAAATGATAGCTTTGTTCTAAGCAGGCTACAAGAAGAAGGTGCCTTATGCTTTGACAGTGGGTAGTCTCATGTATACCATGCTATGCACATGACTGGATATTTATTATGCGGTCGGGATCATAAGTCGATTTTAGGTGGATCCAGGACCGAACCATTAGGTTGCAATCAAGCATATTTTTCAAGTACCTAAGAAGGACTCGAGGGTCTATACTTGTATATTCGGGTGAGGATTTAACACCTCTAGGATATACTGACTCAAATTTCCAATCTTGTTCGGATTCTAGGGGATTGACTTCTAGTTTTGTGTTTACTTTAGGTAGTGGTGCCATTAGTTAGAGAAGCATGAAGTGAGATTGCACTTCAGATTCAACGATAGAGGCCGAGTATGTAGCAGCTAGTGGTGCTTTGAAAGAAGCAGTGTAGCTCCATAAGTTCCTTAGGGATCTTAAGGTAGTTCCTAGTATAGATAAGGTAGTATCGTTGTACTGTGATAATAGTGTAGCGATAGCTAATGCTAAGGAACCAAGGTTTTACAAGAAGAGTAAGCGTATTGATCGAAAGTGTCATGTAATAAAGGACTTTGTAGAAGGCGGGCATGTTGTTGTATGTAAAATTGCCTCAAAGGACAATTACCTAACCCATTCACAAAGACACCTTTTAGAAGAACCTTCGAGAGGCATGTGGAAGCTATGGGGATGTGAGATTTGTTATATTTAATCACTTAGCATAAGTGAGAGATTGTTAGACATGTATGCCCTAAAGAGGAAAAATGTAATATGTTTTTAGAGATATTTTTATCAATAAAGAGTTTATTTACTATTCATATACTAAATTGTTGTCATCTTTACGTTCATATTTGTTGAATGTATGATAAGCAAAAAAAAGTCTAAGGCTATTGGTCTAAACCTTTAAGAATTAGATATATGATGGACAGATTATACAGAAAACATGATTCTTAAGGTGACAACTTAAATTATAAGATCCACAATTAAGCAAATAAAGCTGAGCGCTTTATTCATGTAAAGATTACTATGTTATCTATATCCCTAACGGGAGATAGCTTGTCTTGACCATAGGAGGTGGACTAACGATCTTGGCCATCGGAGGTGGACTTTGCAAATAGAAATATTGGTGCATTGTCATAGGTGACGATGCATTAGATTGAGGCATAAAGTGAATTAATTTAGATTAATAATTTTGTCTTGCCAAATCGATTCACTTTAGACAATCATATGTGTTGTATCTTGATCTTGAGATGAATAGTGAGCCTGTTATTTTGACTTATGTCTTTTGATATACCAAAGGGTGACATCCAGAATTTATAGTGGTACACATACCGGTATATTAGAGGCATGACTTTTGATGACGTAGACCTATTATTTGTAGATATAGAATCCATAGCTCCTCTTTAGAAGTCGTTGATATCCTCTTATATGCGTTATTCTATAATTAGAAAACTAAAGCACTCAACCATTTAGATACATAGGTGTAACCGAATGGCATACCGTCTTTGGATGGTAAGTTTTTCAACGGTGAGATAATAGGACGTAAGATAAAAATATTCAGGAAGGAAGACGAAACTTGTCTTTAAGCCGATTATGCGTAATCCTCTAAGGATACGATACACTATGATATGTCATGGAGACTTAGCTATTCGGGCTTCGTAATTCTATATAGTTCGAGAGTATAGCTCTAAGCTTTTGGTAGAGTAGCGATAGAGTTGATAATTATGAAATGTATATATGAGAGATTAGGTTTCATAATTATCAGGAGCTTGAACTAAATAGGTCCATCAGGTCCTTTTTGCTAGCTCATAATAAATCCTGTAACGATATGGCATACTTTTTCAATAAATTAGTAACTTATGTTAAATTATTAGATTGACTGAAATTTAGTAGGCTCAGATAATTCATGTGTGTTTATCAGTTGAATTAATTTTGTAAAAAAATTAATTCAAGATAAACTTGTTGAATTATCAAAATCAGATAATTCATGTCTGTTTATCAATTGAATTAATTTTGAATAAATTAATTCAAGTAAACTTGTTGAATTATCAAGAATATTTATTTTCTTAGAGATTATCTAGATATGACTGTTTTAATCAGATAACTTCTTTATTTGGTTATTTGAATTAAAATTGAGGTTCTATCCCAAGAATCTCAAGTAGGAAATAAAAGATTTGCATGGATCATTTATCTTAAGTTCGGCCTGCCGATGGAGTAGTTCAGTAGGCCAATCTGCTAGTTCGGCCTACGACCAAACGATTTATGATCACACGTTTTTAGATGCGATTTCTTATCTGATATTGACTCTGATTTGAATTTTCAAGGCCTTATTTGATAAGGACTGACCATTGGGCCCAACCTCTATAAAAGGGGAGTGAGACTCATTGTTATTGAGATCAGTTGAGAAATTTAGAGTGAGTACTCTGCTAGTGAGACTCTAAAACTCCCAAGAGAGCTATTGTTCACAAATCAAGAACTATAGCTTTGAGTATTTCTCAATTGGTTGTAAGGAGAGTCGCCTGGTGGAATAGCTGTATGAGTGCGCCCACATACACACACCTATCGTGGATAGAGAATAGCAAAAAAGGTTAGTTGGTTGAGGTCTTTCAGCAATGCCCTTCTCTTCATCGATTGCGAAGCCTCTTCAGCATACAAGGTTGGTAAGATCTTGTTAATTTATGCATATAACGTGTCAAACTTGTGTCCTAGAAAATACTCTGATATAAAAATTTTTAAAATTCTGTTGCGTACTACTTTTACAACACTGACAAGCCTGCACGTCAAATAAGTTTTTTTTTTTTACAAGTTTTTGAATATTTATTCATTGTTTGAGTAGCCTTTCTTTTTTTCTTTTCTTTTACTTGTATCTTTTGCTATATGATTGTATTCTTTTTTATTGTTTGGGTTTGCAGTTTTGGGGTCATAGAATTGAACCTAGTAAGAGGTTCAAGGGCAGACTCAGGTTTTTTGTTTATTTAAAGTGATTAAGAATATTAACGAGAAGCTCACTATTAAACAGGAAAAGAAGTTGAATAATGGTACTGGTTTTAGTCATTTCCTTCAATGTGTTGGTCTTGTCCGTCAAAATAATTTGTTGCATGAGATTTGGCTTCGGGAGGCTTATCACACTAATGGCAAGGAAAGGTAGTATAAGTATGGTGATGGTATGGTTAAGTTTGAGATAGAGGAGTTCTCTTTGATTTCTGGCCCAAAAGGCCATAGTAGTGTAGATTTGGAAAACTATCGTGATAGCAATCAAGACACTTTGAAGAATAAGTTTTTTCCTGGCATTACTAGGGAGATAAGTAGGAGTAGCATTGTTTAATTCTTTCGGTCGGAACTTTTTGAGAATGATGAAGATGCTGTCGAAGGTGCTTTGTTGTATTTTATTTCATGTTTTTGCTTAGTAAGACTAGTGACAAGTGTGTCACAAATGAATTAATCAGAGTTCTTAATGGTTCAAAGCTTAATCATGCTCTTAGGGGAAAGTATCGTTTGATTTGAAGACTTTTAGCTTAAATTTTGCTGGAAACACTGTATAAGAGGGATGATAAGATTGCAGGGAACGATGGTCTTGCCCTGTAAGGAGAAGGTGACCGTGGAAGAGAATGATACAAGGTGAGCAGTTTATCTTATGTGTTTCAAGTATGGGTTTATGAGACCATTTCTCTTGTTGGAGATCAATGTGCTGAGAAGGTTAAAGGCGTCAATAGATGTCTTCCACGGATTTTTTGGTGGAAGTGCACTGATTCGTTGCGCTTCAAGGATTTATATGCCATGATTTTTTATGACAAAGATGTAAGTTTATTCTTATTCTTATTTTTTTTTCTTTTTACTTGATCATAAAAATAGGCATTTGATTGATTATAAGCTGCCAAGTTTTAGTATTTTTTTGGAACTTGGTATTTTTTTTATGTTATCTTTTTGGAATCTATTAAGTTTCAGTTAAAATCTGTCAGATTTCAATTAATAACTTGTCAAATCATTAGTCATTTTTTTTTTAAATCTATCAGGTTTCATGTTAAAAATTACAATATTATAATTAATAACCAACTAAGCTCTAAGTCATTTTTTCGAACATCTAACAGGCACTAAATTGAAACTTACCAGATTCCAAAAGGATTTGAAACCTGCTAAGTTCTTTTTTTGTTGTACCTTACTTTTTCATCTAACATATGAATTTTTTTTATTTTTGGCTTTTCTATTATGTATTTCTTAGCTATCTTGCTGTGCTACGCAACCGATGGACGCGTAGCTACAACGCGATTATTTCAAAGTTCTGGTTCGTTAATTTGGGAAAGAGATTTTGTTTGTTGGTGAAGGTGAAGGTCAAGGCATTGCTGTGGTCGATGAGGATGATGATTTTGTAGAGGCTGATAATCCTTTATGTCCTATTTCTCCGCAGGCTGATTTGAATTCCAAGGGGGTAAATTTTTGTTTATATATATATATATATATTTATTTATGTGTAATAGATTTAAAGTTAAATTAATTGGCATTTTTCAGGTTATAACTTTGAAATCTAACAACATATGTGTTATTTATTTGGATCATTGCAGGTTCTTTTTCTGTAACCTAGTAGACTCTGTCATCGTGTCATGGAATCTGAAAGTTTATGACTTTGGAACCTGCCACATTTATTTTTTCTTTACTATTTTCATTTCCTTTTCAGGATCCTAATGTTCGTGGGAGTCACTCATTTGCCAAGGAGGAGGAGCCTGTTTTGTCTTCATGTGAGTTCATTCTTTCTGCTTTGGAGATGAACACGAATTAAGTCATGAGACAGATGACTCAAGTCATTAGGGATTTGTCTACTCGTAGGCGAAATGTGGGTGATGGTTTTGCTAGTCTGAAGAAGTGCTTTTCAAACATAATCTCAGACAAGATTTTTCTTTTGCTTTAGTCTACTAATGAGTCAGGTGAGGAAGAAGCCAAGGGAAAGGAATAAAAGGAAGAAGAGGTAGTAGTTGGGGACATTGAAATGTTGGTTAAGGAAAGTGATTTGGGTGAAGGAAAAGAAGGTGAAGAAGAGGAGAAAGAAGATTTAGAGGAAGAAGAGGTTGGTAGAGAAGATGTTGGAAAATATTCCATTTTCAAGGATGTTTCTGACGAGCACATTAAGCATATGATTGATTCCACTGTTTGTATTTTTTTAGAACAAGATATAGTTGATTAGTCACCAACTCATTTTGTTCAATCTTTGGAAAGAAGATCAAAGACAAGATGTTGATCTTCAGGACAAAATTCTTATGGAAGAAACTGAGGAGAAGATCGATGAAAAATAAGATGACCGTCCAGACGAAGTTTTTTGTGGAAGAAGCTAAGGAGAAGACCCGGGAAAGGCAAGATCTTGACAGTCCGGACGAAATTCTTGTGCAAGAAGCTAAGGATAAGATTGAGGAAAGATAAGATGTTGATTGTCCAGATAAGTTCTTGTCGACGAAGTCGAGGAGATAATTGAGGTTGATGATAATAATGACTCTGTATGCTCTTTAGTAACTTTCTTCAGCCTTTGTGTTTTTATTCTTTATACAATTGTGTTTCTGCACCTTGTTATTAACTATATCAGATGCTTTGACTAATAATATTAGCAAGAATAATAGAGCTTATAGATCTCGGAGCAAGACTAGGAAATAAATGACCATTCAAATATCAACTATTGCAAGTCTTTGTTTTCAAAAACGCAAATAAAGTTGGCTGCATAGAGTTTGCATCGTGATTTATATATATACACACACACGTAGAGATTAATACAAGAAAGTAATACCTTTCTTGAAGTCTACGAACTTTATAAAGACATCTGGCTTAAACTTTTCTGCTAATATACGCCAAGCTTCTTGGGCGAAATGGATACCCCTAATAGCAGAAAGTGCCTTTGGCCCACATGAAATCTTAATTGCGTGAAAAGCTGCAGCGTTCTTCTTGTCCTCCTTCCAATTATAATCATAAGTTGGCTTTGGTGCTTCGACTTCTAGTGCTTCAGCAGAATTGCCTGGTTCTACAACATCCCAAAGACCGTGAGCAATCAAGTAGGCTTGAACCACTTCGCTCCGGTCCTCGTACTTATACTTGTCAAGAGCTTGTCACATACACTGGCCCGGGTAGCGACATGGCATATTAATTAAGTTAATTAAACCAAATTTTAATTAAAATCATCAATTAAATATTTGAGTCATTTTAATAACATGATAATTGAAAACTTTTTAAGCAATTTTCGTTAATTAAAGCAGATAAAATTAAATTAAATAATATGAACAAAAAAAAACGAGTTGGGACCCACTGGACCCTTATTTGTGCACACATATAGTATCAGCAACAATATATTAAAACTACAGTCCAATGTGAGAAATAAAATTTAAATATTACATGCATTGAATTAAGATAAGTAGATAACCTAATCAAATTCCTACAACTCACACGTCTGTCCGATAGTCCCTTAATCAGTCTTAAGCTGAAGTTCACCTAGTTTGTTTGGGGGGGGGGAGGGAATTTAAAACAAATAAAATGTGAGTAAAGTGCTCAATAGGACTAAGTCTATAAAATATTAATGTGAATATAAGAAAAATTTTAACATTAATACATAAGTTATAAACACAATAAATAAATAAAATTCATTCTTAGCAATTTAGACTTATTGTTCATTCGAAAATAAATTCATTATTATTTTCTTGGGCAAACCATTAATATCACCACTGTAGTGGCCCAATTGGGTTTCGAGACCTATCCTCCGAGGTCACACTCCGATCTCTGAATATGGCATCATACCCTAATGTACATGTATAATTATCCAAATCTCACATTACCGAGTTCTCTCAATTACATTCATTATGATCATTCATTATTCAACAATCAATGGAAACAGTTAGTTAAATTCATTTCAATCATTTCTTGAAAACATTTTGAAAAGAATCACTTTGTGGCCAAAACCCCTTTTTAAAACATGGCTACCAAAGAAAGAGGTATAGAGTCCTACTCGATTTCCCATACCGATGCTCAACATCGTAGTCCCGTCCAGTATATGTTAGCTCCATAGAACCACGAATGACCTTAAAGGTAAACTAAGCTTCATCAATATACTAAGCTTCACCAATATCTAACTTAGAGTATTCTACAATACTATGCTACCTCATGGTGTCTTAGTATCTCTTTAATGATCACAAAATCATGTTGCAAGGTCAAAGTCTTTATCTAGGTTTTGAAGAGTGAAAACGGGTGAAACACAACAAATTTCATAAAGCTCGGTCTGCTCGTTGAACTTCTAGGTTCGGCCTGCTGAACTATACAGTTTGGCCTACCGACTGTATAGCACCAGCCTGCCAAACTGGCCTAGGTTTGGCCTACCAAAAAGATGAGTCTGGCCTACTAGACTCATGAATCCGGCCTGCCGATGCTCATAATTGGTTAGCCAAACTGGCAAGATCTGGGAGGTCTGAGGCTTCAAGCCTCAGACTCCCCAAGTTCAAAATCTCATTTTAAACTTGTTTTTCAATTCCCAAAGCATGCATAATGTTCATAAATGATAGAAAACACATTGAAACACTTTTTTACATTTTTAAAAAAGTTTTACATAGAAATTTTGAAATTATTCCGAAAATGAGAAAAAGAGGAAAAACTTGATTTAGCTTGATTTCATCAAATCAAGCTTATTCATGAGGGTTTGGGTTCTACTAACTTAGATAGATTCTAAGCCAAAACAAACTCAGATTTCAACATTCAAAGAAAATTGAAAAAGTTAGGCAATAGTTTGAAATTTGAAAAATAAAGTAACTAACCTCGAATTCAAGCTTGAAACCAAGTTTGTGGAAGCCCAATCGTGCTCCTTGACCTCTAAACCAGCTGAGATTCAAATTTTAGACCCAAAATTTTGGAACGGATTTGAGTGGGGAGAAAGAGAGAGACAGCGAGAAAGAAAGAGAAGGAGAGTCTGAAAGTGAGGGGAATGAAGAGAGGGAGAGGAGAGAAATAAATAGACTAAAGGGAAGTGGTTTTGCAGGGTAAAAACCATGTCCCACATGTGGTTTTCACAAAAGGGACATATTCGATATTTGACAAATTGTTTTGTTTCAAAATTTAAAATAACAGATACAAATAGCCAAAGGTAAGATAAATTTAAAAATACCACAAAATAATAAATTTAGTTCAAATTACTTTAAGGTATACTAATTCACTATATACACACTAACTATGCTTAATTAAATTTCCGGGTGTTATAGCTCTCTACCTCTAAAAAAAATTTTGTCCTCGAAATTTAAAATCAACTCAGGAAAAAATAAATGTGGGTACAACTCTCACTTAGTAGATTCTAATTCCTAAGTTGCTACATTAGCTCCATAGTGCTGCCACACCACCTTCACTAATGGAATTTCATGACGTCACAGACTTATCATTTTTCGATCGATAATCTAGACCAGCACTTCCTCGTAGGTCGTTTCTTCCTAGATTTGCACATCATGAAATAAAATGATCTTGCTCGGCTCGGGCAGGCATTTCCAAAGCTTCTGCATGTGGAATACGTCTTGAACATGAGAAAGCCCAAGAGGAAGATTGAGATGATATGCAACCATGCCAACACGTTAAGAAATCTCAAACGGACCAACGTACTTTGGTGCAAGTTTCCCACTTACACCAAAATGTGAAATACCCTTACGTGATGAAACCTTAGTAGGACAGAGTCACCTACCTTAAATTTCAAAGGTAACCTTCTATCAACATAACTCTTTTGCCTACTCTAAACAATCTTCAACCAATCACTAATCACGGTGACCCTTTCATTGCTCTCATGAATCTCATTAGGTCCAAGGACAATCTTGTCTTCTGGTTCTGCTTAGCAAACTAGTGATCAACACGGCTACCCATAAAGTGCCTCGAATAGTGCCATACGAATACTTGCTTGGTAGCTATTGTTGTATGCAAATTCTGCCAGATGCAAGTGCTTCTTCCAATTCCCATCAAAATCTAGCACACATGCATGTAGCATATCCTTAAGAATTTGAATAATTTGCTCAGACTGCCCATCAGTCTGAGGATGAAAATCGATGCTGAAATTTAAATCTATGCCTAAAGCTTCCTAGAAACTCCTCCAATATTTGGCGTTAAACTAGGTGTCCCTATCAGAAGTGATGGACAAGGGAAATCGGTGCAACCTCACCACATTCTCTAGATATACCCCTCCAAGGACTCTTCTTGAACATGTCAATTTAAAAGGTATGAAATGTGTTGATTTCAACTTGTTGATAATGAACCAAATTGCATCATGTCTCTGCTCCATCCTTAGCAAACTAGTGAGGAAATCCATCGTTAACATGTTCCCATTTCCACCCAAGAATACTTGAAAACATCCTTTCTCATACCTCTCCACTAATATTGCCTCTTTAAATTGCAATACATCTTTATGCTTTTGAGTGAATGGCAAATCGAGAATTATGAGCTTCGTCCATCACAGCCTTCGTTACTTCCTCTATTGTAGGTCTTGCTAAAAATTGAAGTACAATGACCCATCTGTGTGTATTTTCCATTGTTTAAACTACTCTCTGTTCTAAATCCCCGTCCATGCTCCCTGTAGGTGTTGATCTCGCCATTGATTCTACTTCACCATCTGAATAAGCATTGGGGTGGACTCCATATGATATATCAAAACCTAATCGAAGTCTTCATAATACTGTAGCCTGTGTTCACTGACTATAGCAACTCCTCTCTAATCCTCTAATGCCAAATAAGCAAGAATTCCTAAAGACTTCCTGCTTTACGTGTATGCAGCCACATTAGCTTTCTCAAGATGATACTGCAACATGAAGTTGTAGTCTTCCATATACTCCATCCATCTGTGTTATCTCCAATTCAAGTCCCTTTTAGTGAACAGATATTTTAAGCTCTTGTGATCTGAGAAAACCTGGAATGTCTCTTCATACAAGTAACATCTCTAAATCTTCAAGCCGTGAATCACCGCGACAAGCTCTAAATCATGGGTGGGATAGTTTTGCTTGTGAGGTCTTAGTTGTCGCGATCCATAAGCCACAACTAGTCAATGTTGCATCAACACACATCCAAGTCCTCATGCCGATGCATTAGTGTAGACTTCGTATGGCTCATCACTACTCGGTATAATCAACATTGGAGTGGTGCTCAATCGGCTCTTCAATTCTTGGAAGGCAAACTCACCTTCTTCATCGCAATCAAATCGAACATTTTTCTTGATTAATCGTGCCAACAAATATGCTATCTTTGAAAGATCCTACACAAATTTCCTAAAATATCGGACAAGTCCTAAAAAGCTGCAGATTTCAACCACGTTCCTTAGTCTTTCGCACTGTACTATCGCTTTTTTCTTGGAAGGATCCATTGAAATACCTTGCTCTAAGATGACCTATCCTAAAAATTTGTCCTCAGTCAACCAAAATTCACACTTTTCCTTTTTGGCATATAATTGGTGTTCTTGTAGGTTTGAAGCACGATCCTCAAATGTTGCTCATGCTCCTCCTAGGTCTTAGAATAGATCAATATGTCATCAATGAACACAATCATAAACTGATCTAAATAAGGTCTGAAAATTTAATTTATCAAACCCATAAAAGCTTTAGTCAATCCGAATGGCATCACTAAAAACTCAAAGTCTTCATACCAGGTCCTGAAAGTTATCTTGGGAATATCCTCTTCCTTGATCTTGAGTTGATGGTATTTAGATCACAAATCTATCTTCAAAAAGTACCAAGAGCCTCCTAACTGATCAAATAGCTCGTCGATCTTGGGCAGTGGATACTTATTCTTCACGGTGACTCGATTCAGCTGTCAACAGTCAATACATAGTCTAAGGGTTTCATCATGCGTTTTGGTAAACAAAACTAGTGCACCCAATGGTGATGTATTGTTTCAAATGTATCCCTTATCCGCAAGTTCTTGAAGTTGTTTTCTCAATTCCTTCATTTCTGTCGATGCCATTCTATACAGTGCTATGAAAATTAGAGCGATCCCAGGGAATAACGCGATTCCGAACTCAATCTCCTGGTGTGGTGGTAATCCAAGTAACTCTTCAGAGAAGACATCATCGAACTCATCAACTGTCGATATCATTACATTCCTTTCTAATGCGTTAGATTCTCCTTCTAGACTCCAAAAGTTTGTATAACAAGCCAGATTCTTTCATCCTCCAAGGCGCGTCTTCATGAGTAGCTCACTTATCACTTGACCGTCACCACCCTGGTAAGTGACCGTCGTCCCCCTATCAGACACTAAGGTTACCTTCTTAAGGTGACAATCTACTAGGGCATTATTCCTAGACAACCAGTCCATTCCTAAGATTACATCATAGGTACTCATAGGGATTATAATCAAATCACTTTTTAGAATCTCACCCCTAATCATTATCTTACAAGACTTATATACATAGTCTGCATACACTCGCCCCAAGGGTGAGGTAATTACCATAGGCTCATCAAATTCCTCTATTTCTAATTCCAAAACATGTACAAGTGAACTCGAAATAAGAGAATGAGTGGCACTAGTATCAAACAAAATATGAACTAAAAATGGGAAACTAAAATTGTATTGTTAATAATTGTATTGATGGCATGAGCATCTAAACTCCCTGAAGTCATGGTATGAACTTGAGCTGGAGCTTTTCCTTTTCTTCTATTAGCATTGTTAGGTCCTAGGTTTTGAAAAAATAAAACGTAGCAAAATTTAAAAAAAATTTATACGAGAGTATTTTTCAAAACAAAAGTTTGACATGCTATATGTATAAATTAATCAGATCTTACTATATCTGCCAAAAGGCTCTTATAGTCTGTGAAGAGATGTGTGTTCAAGAAGGGCCTCAACTAACTGGCCTTCTTTGCTATTTTCTATCCACCACCAGTGTGTGTGTGGGCACACTCGTACAGCTCTTCTACTAGGCAACTCTCCTTCCAACCAATTAAGAAATACCCAAGCTATAGTTCTTGATTTGTGAACAACAGCTTTCCGAGGAGTTGTAGATTCTCACCGGCAAAGTATTACTCTAGATTTCTCAACTGATCTAAATAACAATAAGTCTCACTCCTTTTCATATAAAGCTTAGGCCCAGGAGTAAGTCTTTGTCAGATAAGGCCTTGAAAACTCAAATTAGAATCCAATTGGAAACAATATCTGATAAAATCTACATGGAAACATGTGATTTATTTAACGCTCAATCGATAGGCCAAAGTGCTAGATCGGCCTATCGAACTTGCTCCATTAGCAGGCTAAACTTAAAGATTGGCCTACCAAACTTCTAATAAATGATCTCTGCGAATATTTATTTCCCACCTGAGATTCATGGGATAGACCTCAATTTTAATTCAAATAACCCAATAGAAAAGCCCAATAGAAAAGTTATCTAATTAAAACAGTCATATCTTGATAATCAATAGGAAAATAAATATTCTTGATAATTCAACAAGTTTATCTTCAATTAATTCAAAAATTAATCCAACCGATAAACAATCATGAATTATCCGATCCTGATAACTCAACAAGCTTATCTTGAATTAATTTCTACAAAATTAATTCAACTGATAAACATACATGAATTATCCGATTTTATCAAATTTTTAGCCAATCTGTTAATATCACACAAGTCACTAATTATTGAAAAAGCACGCTGTATCGTTATAGGATTTTTATGAGCTAGTAAAGGAGATCTGATAGACCTATATAATTAAAGCTCTTGATAACTATGAAGCCCAATATCCCAGATATAGATTTCATAATTATTATCTCTAACGTTGCTCTACTAAAAGCTTAAAGCTACACTCTCGAACTATATAAAATTACGAAGCCCATATAACTAAGTCTTCATGACATATCATAATAAATCATATCCCCATAGGATTATCTATATTCAGCTTAAGGACAAGTTTTGTCTTGCCTTCTTGATTATTTTTCTCTTATGTTCCATTATCTCACCATAAAAAAACTTATCATCCAAAGACAATATACTATTCGGTTACACCTATGTATCCAAATGGTTGAGCACTCTAGTTTTTCAATTACAGGATAACGCATATAAGAGGATATTACTACTCCTAAAGAGGAGCTATGAATTCTATATCTATGAATAACAGGTCTACGCCATCAAGAGTCATGCCTCCAACGTATTGGCACGCGCACCACTATTAAAATGTGGATGTCACCATTTGGTATATAAAAATAAACAAGTCAAGAGAACAAGCCCACTATTCATCTCAAGATTAAGATACAATACCTATGATTGTCTAAAGTGAATCGATTTACCGAGACAAAATTATTAATCCAAATCAATTTACTTTATGTTCCGATTCAATACATAGTTACCTATGACAATGTGCCAATGTTTCTATTTGTAGAGTCCACCTCTGATGGCCAAAGACAGACCATCTCCTGTTAGGAATATAGACAACATAATAATCCTTGCATGAATAAAGCGCCCAACTTTATTTCCTCGATTACGGATCTTATAATTTAGACCATCACCTTAAAAATCATGTCTTCCACATAATCTGTCCATCATATGTCCAATTTTCAAAGATTTGGACCAACAGTCTTAGACTTTTGTTTGCTCAACATATATTCAACAAATATAAATATAAAGAGGACAAGATTTAGTATATAAATAATAAATAAATTCTTTATTGGTAAAAATGTCTCCAAAAATATATTACATTTTTACTCCTTAGGGCATACATGTCCAATATTGGGTTAGTCGGCTGATATTGCTGTGGTGGGGGAAACTGCACACTAACCGTATTGGGTGCTCGATATTATGGGGCATTTCGTTGGAAATTCTGTGGCTGATATCCTTGCTCTAGGTAATGTATCTGCTGAGGAGTGAATTAATGAAATTGTAGTTGTGGGATTTGTTAAGGCTGAGGTAGAATGAAAGATTGAGGTTGGGGCTGACGTTTTGCTCCTTTTCCAACCTTAGATCCTTGTCGTGCATTCCTTATTAGGTAGTTCCTCTTAATGTGTCTCGATTGTTGGCAATAGTGGCAACGAAGTTGTAAGGGTTGTTGCATCTGCTACTTGATGAACTGCTACTCCCACTGTTAACGTTACCTTGCTGATTCTTCCCTTTAGCTTGTCAGTTATTGTTGCCTCTCTTGTTGATCATCTGAGGTCCTTCTGATGTCCTTGCTCAATTCTCGTAGTAAAGCACATAGTTGCTTTCCACCAATAAAGCTGATGATACTAATTCACCAAAATTTCAAAGTCACAAGGCCACCAATTGTCATCGGACGGATGCTTTGAGCCTTTCTTGAAACTTAATGCATTTTTCCTGCTCAAAAGCCATGGCTGATGGAGCAAATTTAGCCAACTCATTGAACTCTGCTTTGTATTTCCAAACCGTCATTTTACCCTATTCCAATCGATAGTATTCAGCAACCTTCTAATCTCTGTATCCCTGTGGAAAATATCACTTGTAGAATAACTCTTCAAACTTGTCCCAATCAATATTCTTGTTGTTCTCCAAATGCTTAGCATGCTTCCACCATGTGTTAGTGCTTTCTGCCAATTTAAATGCTACAAATTTGAGTTGATATTTTGCTGGTACACCAAGGGTATCCAAGTTCTTTACCTCCAAATCTAACCAATATTCAGCTACTTGCGGATCCCCATTTCTATCAAAAGTTAGAATAGATGCATGTCAAATTCCCTAAAGTACTCATGCTGGCGACTCACCTCAGATTCTTTGGGTCTAGCCCTCATTGCGATTTATCAAAAAGCAGCAAACATGGCTCGCATCGTGCTCTCATCATTCTAGGGTTCGTGTTAGCAGCAGCTGAATGACGTCTTGGTGCCATTCTCTTAGTTCTAAAAAAAAAATTGGACTGTTAGTGGTTTTTTCACTATCGTACCTATGTGTGCATAATTCCCAAGGTTCATAACCTAGGACTCTAATACCATTCTATCACATACACCAGACCGAGTAGTGATGTGACAGATTAGTTAAGTTTATTAAACCAAATTTTAATTAAAATCACCAATAAATATTTGAGTCACTTTAAAAACATGATAATTAAAAAATTTTTAAGCAATTTTTGTTAAATTAAGGTAGAAAAAATAAAATGAAAAAATAGGAATAAATAATATGAGCTGAGCCCCACCGGACCCACATTTGTGCACATACATAGTATCGACAATAATATATTACAACCACAGTCCAATCCAAGAAATAAAATTTAAATATTACATGCCTTGAATTAAGATAAGTAGATAACATGATCGAATTCCTATAACTCACGCGTCCGTTCAATAGTCCCTCAATCAGTCCAAAGCTAAAGTTCACCTAGATGGGGGGGAATTTAAAACAAATAAATTGTGAGCAAAATGCTTAGTAGGACTAAGTGTAGAAAATATTAATGTGAATACAAGAAAAATTTTAACGTTAATACATAAATTATAAAACACAATAAGTAAACAAAATTCATTCTTACCAATTTAGACTTATTGTTCATCTGGAAATAAATTACTATTGTTATCTTGGGCAGACCATTAATATCACCACTATAGTGGCCCAGCTAGGTTTCAGGATCTACTCCCAAGGTCATACTCTACACGACCCGATCTCTAAGTATGGCATCATGCCCTAATGTACATGTATCATTATCCAAATCTCACGTTGCCGAGTTCTCTTAGTTACATTCATTATGATCATTCATTATTCAACAATTAATGGAAAGAACTAGTTAAATTCATTTCAATCATTTTGTGAAAACATTTTCAAAAGAATCACTTTGCAGCCAAAACCCTTTTTAAAACATGACTACCAAAGAAAGAGGTATAGGGTCCTTCCTCGATTTCCCATATTGATGCTCAACATCATGGTCTCATCCTGCTATATGTTAATTCAACCAAACCACAAACAACCTTAAAGGTAAACTAAGCTTCATCAATATCTAACTTATAGCATTCTACAATACTATACTACCTCATGGTGTCTTAGTATGCCTTTAATGGTCACAAAATCATGTTGCAAGGTCAAAGTCTGTATCTAGGTTTTAAAGGGTGAAAAATAACAAATTTCATGAAGTTTGGTCGGCTTGTCGACCTTCCAGGTTCGGCTTGCCAAACTTCACAGTTTGGCCTATCAGCCGTATAGCACCGACCTGTCAAATTGGCCTAAGTTCAGCTTGTCGAAAAGAGGAATCTGGCCTATCGATGCTCATAATTAGCCTACTATGCTGGCAAGATCTATGAGGCCCAAGAGTTTGAGCCTCGGCCACCCCAAGCTCAAAATCTCGTTCTAAACCTATTTTTCAATTCCTAGAGCGTGCATATTGTTCACAAATTATAGAAAAACACATTGGAACACTTTTTAACACTTTTAAACAAGTTTTACATAGAAATTTCAAATTATTCTAGAAATGAGAAAAAGTAGAAAAACTTGATTTAGCTTGATTTCGTCAAACCAAGCTTAGATTCATGAGAGTTTGGTTCTACTAACTTAGATGGAAGGGTTTCTAAGCCAAAACAAACTCGGATTTCAACATTCAAAGAAAATTGAAAAAGTTGGATAAAAGTTTGAAATTTAAAACATAAAGTAACTAACCTTGAATTTGAGCTTGAAACCAAGTTTGTGGAAGCCCAATGGTGCTCCTTGACCACCAATCCTGCTAAGATTCAAATCTTGAACCCAAAATTTTGGAACAAATTTGAAAGGGGAGAGAGAGAGAGACAGTGTGAAAGAAAGAGAGGGAGAGTCTGAGAGTGAGGGGAAAGAAGAGAGGGAAAGGAGAGAAATAAATAGAAGGAAGGGAAGTGGTTTTGCAAGGTGAAAACCATGTCCTACATGTGGTTTTTAGAAAAGAGACATATTCAGTATTTAATAAATTGTTTTATTTCAATATTCAAAATAACAGATAGAAATGGCTAAAGGTAAGATAAATTTAAAAATACCACAAAATAATTAAATTGAGTTCAAATTAGATTAAGGCATGCTAATTCACTATTTATACACTAACTATGCTTAATTATATTTCTAAGTGTTATCGTACTTCACGAACAACGTCGGTGCTTGTGGAATTGTTAACCTATATAAATTTCATAACCAAGGTAAATATTGTTAGTTTGGGAGCTTTTTTTCTACGTAATTTAAGTTTATGAACATTTTATTTAATGAAAATCACTTGAACGAAAATATATATATACATATGTATATATACACACACAAAACCAACATAAAATGATACGAATTTAATGATTTACAAGAGAACTCTTACTCGTAGGGTATTTTTGTCATAGCCTATATAATGACCTGATAGCTTAATCAATAGCAAAATTTGGCAATGAACTAATTAATTCTTCAAAAAAGAGTAATTAGCTAAAAAAAAACTTTTATCTTTTTCCAAAAAAATGCATTAATATCCTTCTAAATTTTTGTGAAAATTATAGCAGTATCCATTGGAAAAATATAGATATTATATTTTTGTCAAACCTAGAAGATTAAATAAAAAGTTACAAGGAATTTTGTTGTAGAAATTAAAAGAAAAATCCTTGCTGGAGTACGCTTGTTACACTCCAATTTTTTACGCTTATCTTTTTGTCTTTTTTTCTTTTTAAAAAATAACAAGAGAGTGTAACCAGGATCAAACAAAGAAAAGGCATCCCAATTATATTGGTAGCTAAGTCCTTTTTCATCTTACATGACTAAACCCCTGTTTGATCATTATTAAAAAAAGCATAGAAATATACAAATGTTTGACAATCAAGGGGAATTTTTATAAATGCGTTTTTTAAAATATTTTTTATATTTAAATGCTACACTTGTTTAAGTGTATAGCATAATTTAAATAAGGTAATATGAGTAGTAGTATGTCATGAATAAATATATACTTAAAATATGGGATAACATAGTGATGGGAGTAAAGACAAAACAACACAAAGCCCAATCAAAAACTTTTTTTTGAAAAAAAAAAAACTATAGAGGCCATGAACATACTTTTTTGATAAATTAAATAATAATTTTATCATCAAGTAAAGTTTATAATTTCGGCATTTGTTTTCAATGTAAACATGCAAATTTTGATTATATACATATTAATGACCCATTCAATTCATAGGTAAAACAAAAAATCAACTTTTTGTCAAAAAAATACTCTTAACAAAAATATTTAAATTTTAGTTAAATCTATAAAACAAACAAGACATAAACATTTTCCATCAGAATTTTCAACAATACAGTTGAATATACATTATATATATATATATAAAGCTAAAGGGTGAGAGTTCCACTCGAATTAATTTATTAATAAGAAAAAGGAAAAGGAACAAAATAAAAAGAAGTAATTTAGGAAACAATAAAGAAAAAGTTAAGGAGGGAAAGAAAAAGATAAGGAAATTACATATGATTAAACTATACAAATGTCGACAAAGAAATTAAGATGTAATGAATCTATATATGATAAGAGGACATACTCCATATTTGGAAGACTACTTGTGCTCCTTGATGTAAGAAAGAATTGCATGCATCGGCAAGAGCTCTACCTACTTTGCCTTTTTATAACGTCCTAAATAGAAATTTTGAATGAGGTATTACGTACCAGAATGCCACAGAATCATTCTCTCACTTGAGGTAGCTATGTTTTGAGTGCTTCACGGGTCAAAGAATCGCTTTTTTATTTGTGTAATTTTTTTCTATTTTAACTCAAGGGCTAAAGAATCACTTCTAAGGAATCACATTTTTGTTTGTTTGTTTTATGAGACATCCTTGAAGGGTAACATTACATATTGATACTCTTTTTTTTTTTTTTTACACCAGTCGAAAAAGTTCTTTGAAATCTCTTTCTCTGATGTTCAAAATGTCCCAAACTATCCATATATGATGCATGTATCCTAGGGTGACAAAGTTAATCTATTTGTCAACTTGTTAACAAAATAACAAAAAACAACGCATGGATTGTGTGCATGGTGGGTTCTAAATGTTGTTGGATTCAAGCCATTGTAACATACATTCAAGGGAGGCAGAGGCAAAAAAATTAGTGAGAAGGGATGAATGTGTGACTGAACTAACAAGGTGAAGAATGGAATTGAACTTAAGAGGGACTAAAAAGAGGGTGTAATTTTAGAGATGAGGGACCAGAATACAATTTTTATAAAATTTTATATACAAAATTGTAAGAGAAAAAAATTCAGGGGGTGGGCTTCTACGCTAGTCCCTATGTGGCTCTACCCCTGTTAACATATTGTAAGGAAACCAAATAAAATATATCAAGAACAAAATATAAATACCATACAACCTGTTGCAGTGGAAATTCACCAGCAAAACACAAAAAAAAAAAAATTGCATAAAAGAGAAAAGAGGCATAAAATTTTTATGGTGGTTCACTTTAGAGAGAGGTACATCCACTTGGAGAGGAGGAGAATTTCACTATGCTATAGAAAAGTACACAGTTTGTGCTCAATTTGAAACTTAGGGCAAATTCTGGAATTCAATCTAAACTAAATAAATTGATTATTCAAAATCAAGGAATTATCATTTTTTTTTAATTTTTCCCTTATCTTCTATGATTGGCATGATCTTCTGGATATGAAAAATTTGTAGTTTCTTTAATTGAATTCAAATGAGACCATTTGATGAACCTGGTCATTATGTTATGTCGACCATGTGCTATCTAGCTTGACCTCACCCCTACTCTAGCGAGGCTAATAGGTCTCATCCGATATGTAGCCTCGACCTCCACACTAGCATCATATTTGTAGACTCTAGTTGACCTTCGAGCCAGGCTCACATGTCATCATCATAAAAAATTAGGAACAACAAGCTATCGTTTGTAATGCCTAGAAAATTTTTTTTATTTATTTAAAGCTAAAATTTATCTGGATTTAAATAATGAAATTTTCTTGATAAATCATATTTTTGTAAAAATTACAATAGAATGAAATAATTATGGATGTTACTAATGAGGATTATGTATGTGGATTTTGTATAAATTGGAGTATCTTAATATATAGATTTTGTGAGTATGATCACTCAAAAAATTTGTAAAATACTCCTAAGATGGAATGTATATGACAACAATTATAAATTTTGTGGCATAAATTGTAGGAAAAAATAAGCATTAATTAAAGTAAATAATCAAGCCATAGTCTAAGTAGTATAAAATGATTAGTTGCTAGTCAGAAAACTAATAAAAGATTTTTGTGTCTATAACTTATTAGTTGATGAATACAGTGTAAAAAGATACATATTAGTAAAAAGAGTAACATTATAGTAAAATAGAACTAATAAAGTATAAATAAAGATATATGAAATACTATGTTGGGGGATGGTTAGTATAGGGGAAAGTTAGTCAGGGTAATTTTAGACTATTAAATTATATTGTGTAAAAAGGTTGTAGGACCCACTTACTCTATCACAAAAAGTTCAAATTTTGCCACCCATCCTATGGTAACACTCGGCAACCCTTGGGGGTGGAGACAAGGAATTTTTTTTTTTACTTTTTACACGAAGAAAAATTGCAAACAAGCCCAAAAAGTAAGCTTTTAAAAAAGAAAAAGGTAGCTAAAAATTGAAAAAAATGCCCATTTTCTTTCCCAACACACTCAAAGGCCAAAACCCATTCCTTCAAAATTCTCTTTCAAACTTTACCACACAGACCACTTCCAAGAAAGTCCAAGAGCAATATCAAGTTTCAATTGAAGGTAAAACCTTAATTTTCTTTCTTCCTTGGAGTTTTTCTTCTTGATTTTTAGAAGAGGATTTTGATGAGAGATTCTCTAGAGTTCATGCCAAGAGATAGTGCCAAAAATAAGTTTTGATAGAGAGCTACAAATTTCATCAAGGAAATTTTGGGCAAATCCTAAACTTTACACTATAAAAATTATGTTTTCTACAATAATTGTGATGTAATAACTAAATAAGGACTATAGCATGTTTATGAGATACTAAAAGATGTTTATGTGATTTGTATTATGCCTTGTGGTGATGAGGGTTCTATATATACTTAAAAACTCTAAGTTTGAAAAGCTTAGTTAAAAAACAATTTTTGGATGTTTTAACGACACTAATAGATTTGATGAATTTTAAAGCAACTAAATTTTTTGAAAAGATGTTGGCTCTGCCTAACACAGTGGGAGTGATAATTTTTTATGAATAAAAGTTTGTAAAATTCTTTGAGGGGTAAAATTGTAAAGTTTTTATTTTGGGATAGTTTTGGAAAATGTCACAAAACACCAATGTACAATCCAAATTTCAAGAACGCTACAACACAAATGTTATAGAAATAATCGAAACTATTAAACATTGGACAGTTCGTGAAAATTCTACTCGACTCATGAGATATGAATTTTTAAAGTTTTAAAACCATAAAATTTCTTAAAAAAAAAGATATAAAAGTTTTTTTTTTAAAAAAAAGTTATGGATTCTAAAACTTGGGGAGTTTAAACCTCATTTGGGAAAAATTATTTGAACCCAAAGATGTAAAATGATCGATTTTGATTTCAGGGGAAAATAATCAAATTTCCATGAAACAGGGTTAAAATCACGAAGTTCGGCTAGAATGGATTTTTACCACAAAATGGGCATCGGTGTCTCAACATTATTATCATTGTTATAAAAATAGTAAAACATAATTTTTAAATGCAACTCAAAAAATTTAGAAGACCCCTTGAGGGTAAAAATGTCATGTTTTGCAAAAAGGGCCAAAAGGACCTTAGAGTGCTCGAAGGAGAAAAAATCCCCTAAGTGGAAAATTCTGCCCTCACTTTGAAGGTGATAGGAAGGTGTTTGTAGATAAGTAAATAAGTTCCGTTATGCCTAAGTCTAAAAAAAAATCACTAATAACCAAAATTGGTAGCTAGTGTTTATGTTTAGTTATCGATAAAGGGGTTGATATTAAGTAAGCTACTAATAGAAAACAGGATTAGAAGGCAATTCCTAAAGGAGACAGAGAAAATTGATTTAAGTATAGAATAATTAACTGATAAGTACCAAATCCCACTTACGGTATGAATAATAATAATTTTCTCTTAAGAAAAAAGGTTATCGTTAAAAAAAAGAAATAGATTACTTTGATAGTATGCTCAATTTAAATTCGTTAAGCATCATGCATGATATGACCCCATAATTTAAAGAATGGGTAAATGATACATCAAAGTACATAAGGAAATGTTGTACCAACCTCCCGACACAAGGGGAGTTCCAAAGAATATTACAAACTCAGTGTTACGACGACCATTATGTATATTTGGTACAAGCACTTGGGCCCTAGTTAAGTTAAGTATAAGTCATAATGAAAGTTCATAAATGAACATAATTGGATTGTACAAGTTAGCAGAAAGTTCATTTTTTGAGCTATGTTTGGACTTACTGAGCAATAGCTCACTTAGCTATTCATGCTATAGGAAATCTAACTAAAAGGTTGGAATAGTATCAATATAGAGTTGGCCATGGTGGATGGACAATTGTGTAGATAGGATATGGATGCGACTGTAGTAAAGCATCCGCTACATATATATATATATATATGGTAATGATGAGTATGTAATATTGGTGAAAAATTATATATTGGACAAGCTATGTTTTGGAATGTTAATTAAACATATGTAATGCAACTTTTGTAAATCACTATGCTTAAGAGGATTGTACAATTTTAAACTTAACGTAAAATTATGATTCCAATTTTATAAAAAATAATGTGCATATTTTTCAAACTTTAAACAAAACTTAAAATGAGTAAAAGAATGTTTATTTACGATCTGAAAAAGGCAGGTTGTGAAGTTGATATTAGAGCAGACATCCTGCCCTCCTACAACACATCACCATACATCGCATAGTTGCAGCTTAGGTAAGATAGTTTGATTTTCTAAAAATGGTACTAGGAAGTTTTCTTTTCTGATAAATTGCAATGTTGAAACGATTCGACTATAGTGAATGGCAGCCTCACCTGATGATCATTGTTATGATCTAATAAGAGTGCTAAGGGCATTTCAAGACATAATGCCACCGTGCTTTAACGGAATCAGGCGGTCAATGGTGCTTACCAAATGGCTTAATGCAATAGAGTTTATATCTTAATCTTGTCATATACCACCACATCTTCAAGTTTATTTAGCATCAAGGAGGCTCCAAGGGGAGGCACTCGACTAGTGGTTAGGATTAGGGCCTAAAGGATAGCATTGAGACTGGCAAAGGTTTCGAAATAAAATTTCTATTGTGTTTGCACCACCATCTCCTACAAACCATGCTCCGATAATGATTAATCCTTTCATATGGGGAGATTGGTAGCGTTATACTACAATCCTTTGTAGGCCATATGGGATAGATACCTAGGGGAGTCTCTGGAGCATTACATCACCAAGTTCTATTATACCATGTTACTGGTAGTCCCGCCAGGAGCACCTATATATCAAGTATGCGACCTCTTATGCAGTGAAGTTCTCGATGAAATTTAAATGTTGGTGATGTATCCCTATCATTTTCCTAGTTTGGAGGACTTCATAGCAGAGTTGTATCACACAGAAGAATAGTTATTATCATCGATTGATGACCATTTAAAGGTCCTAGTAGAAGATGATGTAGACCTAGTAGTGCCTGAGTATGTTCTTGGACCACCTGAGCCAATTTATGCCAATGATGATCCACCACCCACTCTAGTGAGGAAGAGGAGGAAGACCCAAAAGAGGATCCAATAAACAATAACATGTTAGACGTTGACTTCGATTAGGAGAGGAAGACTTATTTTGAATGAACTTTTGTTTTGAGTTGTAAATAACTACTTGGCTAGAAAAATTTTGACCCTTTTGACTGGATATATGTGTACCCCGATAAGCAGCAACACTTGATAGTGATGTAAAATCAATAAAAGATGACTGCTACCAAATATAAGATAAAGTTTATGTATGTATGTATGTTGACCTTGTATGTTATGCTAGCCATATCTAATGTGTTTTGTTAACAAAGTATGTATATAAAAACAAGATATGTAATGAAATGATATAATATTTATATATGTGTTTATGTTTTGACACAACTATATAATTCTAATGAAATTTGAATGACTATTAAAGAAAATAGTTAATATAATTTTATTTAATTATTAATTAATTAATTTATGCTGGTTATAGTTCCTTAGAGGTTAGAATGCGTATCTATTTTTATACGTAATTAGATGATGGACTATCATCTTTGTCTAGGAATTATTATTTAATTTTAAATTTATGAGAATTTTGTAATTAAATAATCATTCAGAGAAGACGTATCTTAAAGATGAATCTAGAAGATAGATGATAGCATTCCATAGGTATTCTTGAGTCTCTAATTTTATGTTTTTAAATTTCTAAAAATTAAATTGATAAATTGCTTTAAAAATTATATTTTTTATATAAAAAATGTGATTTTTGCTTGGCCAGCATGCTGAACTTGAAGGTTTAGTAGGCCGGTGGTTGCAGACTAGTAGGCTAAACCTCTTAGATCGGCAGGCCATCCGTAGGGTAGAATTTTGATGATTCTAGCCATAGGACAAACTTTCAAGTTCGACAGGCCGATCTATCATGATTGGTAGGCCGAAGGGTCATGATCGGCAGGCCAATCACACAGATCAGCATGTCGACAGAAAGCTATAAATTTTTTTTAGAAACGGTGCATTTTTCAATGCTATTTTAATTTTATTTTTGGAACAATTCTAAGAAACATTAAATTTAGATATGACTGAAAATATGAAGTATTAGATCTATACGAAATTGAAGACTTGAAGATGGACAATATGTGAAGAAGGGTACAATATGAAGATTCAAGGATGAAGAATCGATAATATATTTTGATTTATCTCTTGTAATATTTATTTTCTTTTCTCTAGGGTGGAAAATTATGAACAAAATTATGGTTATTTATTATTATTTTGCTTGTGGCCTTGCATGATTCCTTTGCTTGTTTGCATTATAATATGATTTGCTATGTATGTTGATAACATGTGATATAGAATAAGGAGTGCCACTCATTAAAAATTGTTCATGCATGTTCTCAAAATAAAATGTTTATTTCAAAAGATTGAGTGGGAAAACGTTTTCAAAGAGAAGACTAACAACCTCCATCATTGGTCCGTAGGTAGCACATGGTGGTTCCAACCCCTAGGAAGGGACTTCGTCATGTACTCGGTTGATTCTCTAAGAGGATAAGATATTTAGCATGATTTTTGGTTGAACACCCCTAGGTGGTGATTATAAATCGTGGATAAAATATTATAATGATGGTTATACACTGATGTTAATTTTATTATTAACCTCCCATGTGAGCTCTGTTAATAAAATTAATGACCAAAGAAACGATTATTGATATATGTTGGATTGTACAAGTCTTGGATGGCATATATTAATTAAGAAGGGATCCGTGTTCCTAATTAAATTTAACAAGTCTTCCCTAGGTGGCTTGTCAAATTTTGAGATGGGAATTATCATTGGAAGGCTGTGATATTTTCAAGGTTTTGATATATAAACACATTTGTATATTTTACATGATTATGTTTTCTTACTAAATTATTTTTATATGTTTGCCTATGTTTGTTATATGATTCTTTATTGTTGGTTAAAAATGTCTAAAAATATTTTATTATTGATACTTGGCAAAAACCAATTAACCGATGAGAACTTAATGATTGGAAATAGAACTTGAATATCGTCCTATCCTTTGAGAAACTAAAATTTGTGCTGACAACACCGTGTTCTCCTGAGCCTATAGGTGATTCTTCTAATGAGCAAATCCAAGAGTATGATTGCTGGAAGGATGCTAATGATCAAGCCGGCTGTTATGTTATGGCCAGCATGAATAACATGCTGCAGGCTCAACATGAAGTTTATGCGACTATTAAGTAGATCTTGGATAATCGAGAAGACATGTTTGGAGGCAGGCCCTAACAAAGCGACAAAGGGCGCTTTAGAAACTCTTGAACTGCAAATAAAGGCCTAGGACGTCTGTAAATGAGCATATGATGTTAGTCATGGGTTACTTCGCTGAGCCTCAAAACAATAGAGCTGACGTTGATGTTGAAACTTAGATAACTATGGTCCTTGAGACTTTGTATAAGGAATTTGTCCCATTTAGAGCTACATTTAATTTAAGTAATAGTAGGATATGACCTTAACTGAGTTGATGAAACATTTACAAGAGTTTGAACTTTTGATTAGGGAATCTCTTGTTGGAGGAGAAGCAGTTGTTCCAATCCTAACCCTCAAAATAGAAAGAAGAAATGGATCAAGAATGGAAAGTCTTCTAGTCCTATAAACAACAAGAGCAAGAAGAAGAAAAAGAAGATCCCAAAGAAGCTCAAGTGCTTTTTCTATGGGAAGGTTGGGCACATAAATAAGAATTGTAAGAACTTCCTTTCCTGAGGATATAGGTGTGATCTTCTGGTTGTTGAAACTCATTTAGTTGAGGAATCCAGAGACAATTAGGTCATAGATTCAAGAGCAACTAATCATGTTTGTGTTTCTTTGTAGAGGTTCAAAGAAACGAGAATTTTACATCGTGAAGACTTCACGCTTTGGATGGGCAATGGATCCTTGATCTTAGCTGAAGAAGTAGGAGACGTCTGTCTGTATTTTGATAATTATAGAAATTTAATTTTGTAAAATTATTTTTATGGTCTTAAACTTAAAAGAAATTTAATTTCTATAGCTTGTTTATTTCAAGACTTCTATTTGGTTTCTTTTACTTATAAAGTAGTGACTTGTAAAAACAAATTTTTTATCTGTTCTAGAATGATGCAAAATAATCTATATTTTATCAAACCTAAGAGGACATACTACTTAATGTTGAAATTAATGAAAATAACTCTAAAAGACTTAAAACTTTACACTCTAACAAGCCTTATCTTTGGCATTTACGACTTGTTCATATTAACCTAAATAGGATTCAAAGGTTGGTAAGAGATGGACCTTTAAGTCACTTAAAGGTGGAAACTATACAACAATGTAAAGCTTGTTTGGAGGGTAAAATGACCAAAAGACCATTTGGGTCTAAAGGCGATAGGGCCAAAGGGGTTTTAGAACTTGTGCATAGTAATGTTTATAGACTTATGAACATCTGGGCATGAGGAGGGTATGAATACTTTGTGATCACTTTTATTGATAATTACTCAAAGTATGGGTATGTGTACCTAATGCACTACAAAAGCAAAACTTATGATAAGTTTAGGGAGTTTTAGGCTAAAGTGGAAAAGCAATTGCATAGACCCATAAAGGCACTTCAATCCGATTGAGGTGGTGAATACCTTTTTGATGAGTTCTTGGGCCTCTTATTAGAAAATGAGATTTTATCCCATTTGACTATGCAGAGCACTCTGTAGTAGAATGGCAAGGCTCAGAGGAGAAACAGGACTTTGTTGGACATGGTAAGGTCCATGATGAGTTCTTTATCATTGTCTTTGTCCTTTCAGGGATATGCACTACAAACCACCTGCTATCTTTTGAGCAATGTGCCTTCAAAATCAGTTCCTAAAACTCCTCATGAGTTATGGACACGGAGTAGGACATCCTTAAACCATATTCACATATGGGGATGTCCTATTCATGTTTTGTTTAGGGATGCAAATAAGTTAGAAGTACGTTCGAAAGTTTACGTGTTTATAGGATATCCAAAAGGGATTAAAGGGGGTTATTTTTGTAACCCAAAGGAAAACAAAGTCATGGTTTCAACTAATGCCACTTTTGTTGAGGATACTTACATGGACGACTTTAAGCCTTGAAACAAAATGGTGCTTGAAGAGCTAACGAGTGATTCGATCACTCTGAGGGTTCTGAATGAAAAACCAACTTAAAGCAACAACCTAAGGGGCTTCGGCGTAGTGGGAGGATCAGGCGTCAACCGAGAGTAATATGTTCAATGGTGAGGCCTTCTTGGCTAAACCAAATGAACATGATAAGGATCCTTACACTTACAAAGAGGCTATGGAGGATGTTGAGTTAAAACTCTAGACAGAGGCCATGAACACAGAGATGAAGTCTATGGGGACTAATCAGGTCTGGGAGCTTGTAGATCTTCCCAAAGTGGTAAAACCCATAGGGTGTAGGTGGATCTATAAGAGAAAGAAAGGGGTGGATGGAAAGTTTGAAATCTATAAGCTTAGACTGGTAGCTAAGGGATACACGCAGAAGGAAGGAATCAATTACAAGGAAACCTTTTTGCCTATAGCCATGCTTAAATCTATCCGTATTCTATTGTCCATAACTGTCGCTCTTGACTACGAGATTTTGCAGATGGATGTGAAGATAGCCTTTCTAAATGTCTATCTTGATGAGTCCATTTATATGGAACAACTAGACAGGTTCAAGGCTAAGGGTAAGGCAGGTAAGGTTTGTAAGCTGCTAAAGTCAATTTATAGACTTATACAGGCTTATCGTTCTTAGAACATAAGATTTGATCAAGTGATCAAGACTTATGGGTTCACACAAAATGTAGACGAACCATGTGTTTACATACACATTAAGAATGGGTGGTGGTTTTTCTATTGCTCTATGTAGATGATATTCTGCTAATTGGAAATGAAGTTAGGACATTGTCATTGGTCAAATTATGGTTGACCAAGCAGTTTGACATGAAGGACTTGGGTGAGGCTAATTTTGTTCTCGGTATCTAGATTTTTCGGGATAGAAAGAACAAAATAATAGCTTTGTCCCAACAGGCTACATAGATAAAATTCTTAAAAGGTTTGCAATGAGGATTTCAAGAAAGGTAGGTAACCATCAAGATCTAGAATTACTCTTTCTAAGAAAGACTCTTCAAAGTCTAAGGAAGAAAGGGAATACATGAAGAAAGTGCCTTATGCTTTGGTAGTAGGTAGTCTTATGTAGCCATGCTTTGCATACGATCAAATATTTGCTATGCGGTCGGGATTGTAAGTCGATTTTAGATGGATCTAGGACCGAACCACTAGGTTGCAATCATGAATATTTTCAAGTACTTGAGAAGGACTCGAGGGTATATGCTTATGTATTCGGGTAAGGATTTGACTCCTCTAGGATACATTGACTCAAATTTATAATCTTGTCTAGATTCAAGAAGATCAATTTCAAGTTTTATGTTTACTCTAGGCAATGGTACCATTGCTTGGAGAAGTGTAAAGCAAGGTTGCACTTTGGATTCAACGATGGAAGCTGAGTCTATGGTAGTCAATGATGCTTTGAAAGAAGCAATGTGGCTCTGCAAGTTCCCTGGGGATCTTGAAGTAGTTCGTAATATGGATAAGGTGGTATCGTTGTATTGTGATAATAGTTCAGCGGTAGCTAATGCTAAGAAACTAAGATTTCATAAGAAGAGTAAACATATTTATCTAAAGTATCATGTGATAAAGGACTTCATTAAAGGCGGGTATGTTGCTATATGCAAAATTGCATTCGAGGACAATTTAGTTGATCCATTCATGAAGACACTAGTTGCAAGAGTTTTCAAGAGGCATGTGGACATGTGGGATTTGTCATATTTACTCACTTAGTGCAAGTGGGAGATTGTTAGACAAGTATGCCCAAAAGAGTAAAAATGTAATATGCTTTTGGAGACATTTTTATCAATAAAGAGTTTATTTATTATTTATATACCAAATTGTTGTCCTTTTTACTTTCATATTTGTTAAATGTATGATATGCAAACAAAAGTCTGAGACTGTTAGTCTAAGCCTGTAGAATCTGGCATATGATGGATAGATTATACAGAAGACATGATTCTAAAGATGACAATCTAAATTATAAGATCCATAATTGAGGGAATAAAGTTAGGCACTATATTTAGGTAAAGATTGTATGTTGTCTATATCCTTAATAGGAGATGGTTTATCTTGACCATCGGAATTAGACTCCGTGAATAGAAACATTGGTGCATTGTCATAAATAATGATGTATTGGATTGGGACATAAAGTGTTTGGATTAATAATTCTATCTTGGCAAATCAATTCACTTTGGACAATCATATGTGTTGTAGTTAATCTTGAGATGAATAGTGGGCCTGTTGTCTTGACTTATATCTTTTGATGTACCAAAGGGTGACATCCACATTTTATGTTGGTACACGTGCCAGTAAGTTGGAGACATAACTCTTGATAGCGTAGACTTGTTATTAATAGATATGAAATCCATAACTCCTCTTTAAGAGTCGTTGATAACCTCTTACATGCATTATGTTGTAATTGAAAAACTAGAGCATTTAACCGTTTGGATACATAAGTGTAACCGAATGGTATACTATATTTGGATGGTAAGTATTTTGATGGTAAGATAATGGAATGTAAGAGAAAAATAATTGGGAAGGTAGGATAGAATTTATCTTTAAGCCAATTATAAATAATTTTATGAGGATACAATACATTATGATATGTCATGGAGACTAAGCTATTTAAGTTTCGTGGTTCTAAATAGTTTAAGAGTGTAGCTCTAAGCTTTTAGCAGAGTAGCGTCAGAGTTGATAATTATGAAATGTATATCTAGGATATTAGGTTTCGTAATTAATGGGGGCTTGAACTAGATAGGTCCATTAGGTCCCTTTTGCTAGCTTAAAATAAATCCTATAATGATACGGCGTATTTTTTCAAAAAAATTGGTGACTTATGTCAAATTATCAAATTGGCAAAAATTTTGGTAGGATCAGATAACTCATGTATGTTTATCAATTGAATTAATTTTTAATTCAAGATAAACTTGTGGAATTATCGGGATTAGATAATTCATGCCTGTTTATTGGTTAGATTAATTTTGAATAAATTAATTCAAGATAAACTTGTTGAATTATTAGAAATATTTATTTTCCTAAAGATTATCTAGATATGATTGTTTTAATCAGTTAACTTCTCTATTAGGTTATTTGAATTAAAACTAAGGCTCTATCCCAAGAATCTCGAGTGGGAATTATAGATTTACAGGGATCATTTATCGTTAGTTCGGTAGGCTAATCTTCAACTTCAGCTTGCTGGTAAACTAAGTTTAGTAGGCCGATGTGCCAATTTGGGTTGCCAATCGAATGATTTTTGTTCACACATTTTTAGACACAAATTTTATCAGATATTGATCCTAATTCGAATTTTTGAGGCCTTATCTAATAAGGACTAACCCTTGGGCCCAACCTCTATAAATTGGGAATGGGACTCATAAGTTATCTAGATCAGTTGAGGAATTAAGAGTAAGAACTCTAAACTGTGAGTCTCTGTAACTTCCTAAGAGCTATTGTTCACAAATCACAAACCTTAGCTCTGGGTTTCCTCAATTGGTTAGAAGGAGAGTCACTAGAGGAAGAGTTGCATGAGTGTGCCCACAGAAACACTAGTCATGGATAGAGAATAGCAAAGAAGGCCAGTTGGTTGAGGTCCTTCTACAACGCCCTTCTCCTCATCGATTGAGGAATCTCTTTGGCAAACAAGGTTAGTAAGATCTAGTTAATTTATGTATATAGTATGTTAAACTTGTGTTTTGAAAAATACTCTAGTATAAAAAAAAATTTAAAATTTCACTGTGTACTATTTTTTCAACAGAGACAGGATTTCACTATTAACTTTATACACTAAGGCATTAATTGTTGGGTTTTGTTGGATTTTATGATTCAAATAAGCAGCAGAAAATTAAAATTATTTCCTACAAAACTCTTGCGGGATCCATGCAATTTGATTAAATTGATAAGAAAGTCATAGAATCTTACTAGGATGACAAAAGTGGCATTTCTAGAAGGAAGAAAGCGGGTTCACTCCAGTGACACCCTAACTCAAGCTTTTCATATTAGAGATTGAATTTAGACATTGTTACTTAGAGCAACGCCCTCTGTAGGTACCCACACGAATAGACTTCTCAAAAACTGAATTAGTGTGCTAGCACCCTCTCTTTGCATTAAATGACTCTCTTAATTTTAGGGTTTTTAATGTTTTTTCCTTTTAGAATGAGAGAACACCATTTCTCTTCTAATTTAGCTAGAAACCCTAAAACAGATATATATATATTGACTTCGAGATAGAGTCAGATTTTAACTAAGGTAAACTGTAATTCAAATATGATTCATAGAATCTAGATAATGTCAGATTTAATGAACCTAAACATATCTACTACATCAAATCTAGACATTATTAGGTTCATTGAACCTAGACACAATAAACCCTAAAATTCATTTTTTGTCTGTTCTAAGTGTGCAACCCTGTAGGTTCACATATTGTTAGTAGTAGGCTTGGAATTCTATTTTTAGCCCACAAATCATAAGCAGCCTCTAGCAAGACATTATGATTACCCAAGTTATGTGGATGTCAATAATCCAACATAAACTAATCCACAATGAGTATTAAAGTCCTTTTGTCACTAGATACCTCGATTGAACATAAGGCATGGTTTATGTTATCCTTATACTATTCAATCATATTATTTCTCGATCTTAAGTAGACTGATATTGATAACCCTTATCAATTCATTCCAATATGGCCATAAATTTTTCTTCAGCCTGACTTATCCAGTGGCCTATAAATATCTTTCTCATAAAAAAAGAGGGACAAATTCCTTCTTAATCACTCACATTCCTCACATGATTCACTCCATATCATCCAACAATCCATTCTATTATCCTGTTAAAAATAATATTAGAATGTGTCAAAATATAGAACTTATCATGTAGGAAACAATGGTGATTTCCAGTCAGAGGACTAGGATAATACTATTGTGATGAGAATCACTTATGACAATTATCCATGTAATATTCTCATAGCAGGTCGATCCAATACATCAGTTCTCAAATATGTATCTATGAGTTAACTTAGTATCTCATACACATGATTAGTAAAACATATTCATCAGTCAAACTTCATACTAGTCTTCATTCATTATTATTCCAATAATAATGACCGACTAGGGATAATTTAGAAAAGAATTCAGTTTTTACCTAAGAGTTTCATTATCAAGTCACATACTTAATGACCTTGGGCAGAATTAACTATTCATAGAATTAGAATCAAAAACAATAATGAAAATGCCTCTTTATTAATAAAATACAAATGTAACAAAGTAGAGTGTGGTCATTACATAATTGGCTTAGGGCACATCACTGACAATCTTCCATTTGCACTAGGCCCAATCAATATTGTATCTAATTCCCATTGACCTAGTATGACTCTCATGCTTAGGCTGTGGAAGAGGCTTAGTGAATGGATCAGTAACATTGTAATTTGTAGGTACTCTGCATATCTTCACGTCTCCTCACTCAATGGTTTCTTGAATGAGATGATAACTTCTGAGTAAGTATTTGGATCGCTGATGTGATCTAGGTTCCTTAGCCTGTGCTATGGCCCTGTTATTATCACAATACAAGTCTATTGGATCTGATATATTAGGAACAGCACCCAATCCAGTAATAAACTTTTTGATCCATACTACTTCCTTAGCTGCTTCTACGGTAGCTATATTCTCCAACTAACTGCATCTCCATTCAAATAGAAAACATAACCTGACTGCCATCGAAAGTCATCCTTGTCGGACTGGAAGCTGGCATCTATGTAACCACTTACAATAGGCTCATCTTCTTTTCCTCCATATAGTAAGAATGCATCCTTAGTTCTTCTCAAATATTTAAAGATATTCTTGACTGTTGTCCAGTGACTTTCACCTAGATCTGATTGATATCTGCTAATTATGCTTAAGGCATATAAGACATCAGGTCGAGTACATAACATTACATACATGGTAGATCCAATGGCAAAAGCATATGGAATCTTATTCATGCGGTCTCGCTCATCTTGTGTCATCAAACACTAAGTCTTGCTGAGACTAATTCCATGTGACATTGGCAAGAATCCCCTCTTGGAATCTTGCATGCTAAACTTACAATGCCTTGTCAATGTATGTACTTTGACTTAGGCCAATAAGTCTCTTAGATCTATCCCTATAGATCTTGATGCCTAGAATATAGGCGGCTTCACCTAAGTCTTTCATTGAGAAACAATTCCCTAACCATGATTTAACATTTTGTAGAGTAGGGATATCGTTTCCAATGAGTAATATGTCATCAACATATCGCACTAGAAAGACTATTGCGCTCCCACTAACCTTCTTGTAAACACAAGGCTTATCTTCATTTTTAATGAAACCAAACTCTTTGATTGCTTCATCAAAGCGAAGATTCCAACTCTGAGATGCTTGCTTCAATCTATAAATAGATCTTTGAAGCTTGCAAACCTTTCTAGAATTCTTAGGACTAACAAAACTCTCGGTTGTGTCATATACATATCCTCAAGTAGGTTTAATTTAAGAAACATTGTTTTGACATCTATTTGCCAAATCTCATAATCATAGTATGCAGCTATGGCGAGGAGAATTCGAATGGATTTAAGCATAGCAACTGGTGAAAAAGTTTCATCATAATCTATACCATGTGGTTGCTTGAAACCTTTTGCAACCAGTCTTGCCTTAAAGGTATGCACATTGCCATCCATGTCTGTTTTCTTTTTGAAAACCCATTTGCACCCAATAGTCTTTAAACCATCAGGCGGATCAATCAAAGTCCATACTTGATTATCATACATGGATTGCATCTCTGACCTCATGGCTTCTAACCATTTATCACAGTCAGGGCTATTCATAGCCTCTTGGTAGGATGTGGGCTCATTTTGATCCACAATCATCACATCATTATTATCAGTTAAAAGAAATCCATATCTCTTAGGGCTCTAATGTGTCTTACCAGACCTTCTCCGGCCTTATGCTACTTGTGTAGGCTCAACAACTACTTGTTAATCCAGTTAAGATTCCATTGGTGGTTCAATGCTATTTTGTAGTTCTTGAATTTCTTCAAGTTGAACTTTACTCCCACTGGTTCCTTTAGAAATGAATTCTCTTTCTAAAAAGACACCATTTCGAGCAACAAACACTTTGTTCTCAAAAGCATTGTAGAAGCAACATCCTTTAGTTTCTTTAGGATATCTCATAAAAAGGCATTTGTCTAATTTGGGTGCCAATTTATTTAAAATTTGACGCTTCACATAAACCTCACATCCCCAAATCTTAAGAAAAGACAAACTAGGCGACTTCCCGGTCCACATCTCATATGGTGTCTTTTGAACTGCCTTTGTTGGAACTCTGTTCAGCATGAACGCAATAGTTTCTAGAGCATACCCCCAAAAAGACATTGGAAGATCTGACTGACTCATCATAGATCGAACCATATCCAATAAAGTTCAATTTCTGTGTTTAGACACACTATTCCATTGTGGTGTTCCTGGCGGAGTTAATTGTGAGACTATCCCACAATCTCTAAGATGATCAATGAATTCTCGGTTTAAGTATTCACCACCTTAATCTAATCGAAGTGCTTTAATACTTTTGCCAAGTTCATTTTGTACTTCATTTTTGAAAATTTTGAACTTTTCAAAAGATTCTGATTTTTGTTTCATTAAATAGATATAGCCATATCTACTGAAATCATCTATGAAAGTAATGAAGTACTGAAAACCTCCTCTAGCAGTGGAACTTAATGGTCTGTATACATCAAAATGTATAGGGCCCAATAAGTCATTAGCCCTTTCACTATGTCCAGTAAAAGGTGTCTTAGTCATTTTGCCTAATAAACAAGACTCATATACTTTAAATGATTCAAAATTAAATGAATTCAAAAGCCCATGTTGATGGAGTTTTGAAATGCATTTCTCATTTATATGGCCTTATATGGCCCAAACGACAGTGCAAAAGATAGGTAGAGTTTAAATCTTTAGATTTAAACTTCTTTGTATTCACATTATATATGACTTTTTGTTTATGTTTTCAATGTTCAGAACATAAAGACTATTCGTTCGTGGAGCATATCCGTAGAAAATGTTATCATGGTAAATGGAGCATTTATTATTCCTAATAATAAACTCAAAACCTTCCTTGTCCAAACAAGAAACATAAATAATATTACTACTTATAGCAGGTGCATAATAACAATTTTCTAAACTTAAAACAAGTCCACTAGGCAAAGTCAACTCATATGTTCCTATAGTTAAAGCAGCAACTCTTGCTCCATTTCCAACTTGTAGGCCCACTTTGCCTTTAGCCAAGATTCTACTCCTCTTAAGACGCTGCATATTAGTACAAATGTAAGATCTAGATCCAGTATCTAATACCCAGGAATCAAAAGTAGACAAATTGACTTCTATAACATAAATTCCTGAAAGAGTAGTCTCACTACTCTTCTTCTTTAGATCATCCAAATAGAGCTTGTAGTTTCTTTTCCAATGACTAGACTCATTGCAAAAAAAACATACTCCTTTCTTTGGTGGTTTAGCTTTAGGTTTAGGATTGGGCTTAGGGTTAGGCTTGGGCTTCTTAAAGTCCTTGGGAGCCTTATTCTTGCTCTTACCCTTTCTTTTCCTTTTTATACCTTTCCCTTTATTAACCATCAGAACATCTTTGGTATTCTTGATGTTTTGTTCAGCAGTCTTAAGCATCCCATGCAACTCAAAAATAGTCTTCCCTATATTATGCATGTTGTAGTTCATAAGGAACCCATCATAAGCATCTGGCAAAGATTGGAGATTGATGTCAATAGCCAACTCTTGGCTAATCTCAAGACCAAGTTTCTGCAAATGATCAAGATGTCCCTTCATCTTAAGAACATGAGGACTCACTAAACTGCCAGCAGTCAACTTGCATGAGAGTAATGCCTTTAAGGTGGCAAACCTCTCAATTCTAGCTTTCTCTTGGAACATTTCCTTGAGATGGCCTATCATGGTATAAGCGTCCATTTCCATCAGTTGTTTCTAAAGCTCTGATTCCATGCTTCCAAGCATGAGGCAAGTGACATCAACAAAGTCATTAAGATGCTTACTATGAGCATCCTTTTAAGCTCTAGGGGCATTAGCAGTTGGTTCATCAAGGATAGGTTGATCAAGGACATATTCCTTCCTCTTTTGCTTAAGAAAAATTCTCAAGTTTCTGTACCAATCAAGGAAGTTAGTCCTAGTGAGCTTATCCTTCTCAAGGATCGTTCGTAGTGGCAAGTTGGATGTGGTGTTTGCTGCCATTATCTACGGCAAATATATATACACAGAGTACTTAGCATTTTATTAAAAAAATTTTAACGAGGCATAATTTAAATCCCACTAATTTTTTCAAATTAATAACCCTCAATATTAATTTGGCAATCACAACAATTGTAATTTTAGTGGGCCAAGATCCATATTTCACCTTACTTAAGTAAGCTTTGGCTTATCACCTAAAGTATGGTTATTTAGGTAGGTAACACTTTACCAATTACATCTTATGTAACTCTTGGATAAATATGGGATTTGACATCACATGCCCTGGCTAATTAAAATCCCATCTAATGCCCTAGGTCCAAAACCATTTTGATAACCTAGTTAAGTCCAACAATTTCAAACATATGGATATCACTATTATCCATCTTGTCTTACCTAGATGGCTTAACACACCCTGCTTTGGCAAAACCTATGTTTAGCAATTCAAGTCTTGACAAGTGTTGAATTATGGGAGGCATTTTAATGACTTAATATGAAGTGAGGGTTCTATTTTATTTTTATTTTATTGTTTAGTTTTATGTCGCATCACATACATTGCATCATATACACAGCATCACATACATAGCATAATAATAACACAATAAGTGTGTCATAGCATGGCCCAAATCTAGATTGATCTTCATAAGCCAATATGAAGGTTAATGGTCAATCCTAGATAATCTTCATATCCATGGATTTCCTTAGATTGCTACAAACTGACTCCATCTTGAGCCTTCATCTTGGACCTCCATCTATCTTGATCTTGGGCTTGATTTTACATTACAAATTGCAATCTAAATTATTCTATTACTACTAAATAAATAAATAAATTACAACAAAATGAAAAACGACACATAGGCCGTATTTAAAATTACAAACCTAAAATAAAATTAAACAAAACCTACCAATCACATTGGTAAAAACAAAGGACCATGCTATGCACCATGCGATTCACACTAAACACATAAACGTTATAATATAATTTCATTATAGTTAAATTCTTATTATGACCAAAATGATATATATGACGAATCAATTCGTGGTCAGGGGGCAGCGCCCCTAGCGTTGTGGCGGTCCCTTGTGGGGGTCAAGGGGGCGACGCCCCCGAAAGGTAAACGATTCACCTTACTCGTTTGAATGAGTTGCTACCTATATCCATTGATTTTAATTAATCAAATTACCTAATATGTTCATAACAGGAATTAATTAATCTCTGTTTAACATTTAAACGAATTTAAGAAATTTATTAATCTGTTCTAAACTGATCATCCTTGTTTAACAATTAAACAGACCCTATGATATATATTAATCTGTTCAAAATAGATTATTACTGTTTAACATTTAAATAGTCTACCACCTTAATAAAACCAAAAACAGATTTATAGTATATCGTTTAATCATCTTAAAACAAATTACTAGTTTTTTGTTAAATTGTAATATTAATCAAATTAACAACAACAGGTTACAAGAAACAGTAAACGTACTAATCAAATTAACATGGTAAAAACGTTTAAACAAATAAAACCTCAAACACATTAATCTAATTAATGTATAAATCATATCCATGCAAGTGATGCCCGTACTTCTTCCTTGGGGAGTCCCCGGTCTAGATTGAACAACATCTTTGTTCCCTCCTTTGTAGGGAATTTTATCTTGTCTAGGCCGAGACATTCATTTACTGAGCTGCTGCTTCCTCACTACTGTAGTTTAGCAGTCCCTGAGTCTTTTTGCTTCAACCTTATCACTCTAGCTTCACTCTTGCTGGAAAACTTCATGGCTAGATGATAAATGGAGACCATGGCTTTCAAGGTGTTAAGGGTTGGTCTCCCGATGATGATATTGTACTAGGATGGCTTGTCTACCCCTAGAATTCGACCACCCAAATGATTTGAGAATGATCTTTGTCGAAGGTGACTGAAAAATAGATCTTTCCTATCGCTCGAACACACTCTTCCAAGAAGTCATACAAGGGGTCTATACCAAGACAAGCACCATATTTCATATCTTTAGCTTGTCAAAAGCCTGTTTGAACAAGATATGCACAAGCTTCCATTGTCGATTAGCACTCATCATTCTATGTTATTTGCAATCGAAAGTTCACACACTAGGGTGTTGTTGTGTGGATGGATGAGCCTCTCTACTTCCTCCTTGGTGAAGGTAATATCAACATCTTCCTATTGGCATATCTTGTTGATATACTTAGATATATTCATCAGGCCTTCTTTCTCAACCAAGTGAGCTTTTAGGTTGTAGGCCTGTAGAACATTGGCAGTATCCCCAATAATTGGCCCATCAAAGATCATATGCATAATGTTCAATAGGTCCAAGACATTCATACCGTCAATGTTCAGTATCCTTGGCTGGCCTTCCCTGGCAGGCAGGTCATTTCTCCTAGTGTTGTTTCAGGGGTTGAGGACCCATTCAATGAATTCCCTAAGGTGTCTATCTCGGACGAGATTCTCGATTTGATCCTTCAATTGAATACAGTCTCGAGTATTGTGCCTGATGTCTTTATGGAAGTTGCAGTTCTTGTTTTGATCCATTTTTACTCGGTTTCACTTCAAAGGTGGTAGGTCCACCAACAAATTGTAGTTACTTACCTGATTTAACACCTTACGGAGGTGGTAAGCCCACCAACAAATTGCATTTACTCACCCGATTTAACACCTCATCTGTAGTGGCAACTAGAGGTGTATAGCTTTGAAACTTCCTGATGGGAACCTTTGACTCATCGGTTTTTGGCTTCTTGCTTTGGTCGGCTCCATCTTGATTGGGTAGATCCTTCTTGTTCTTCTTTCCTTTCTTACTTCCTTCTCTTTCCTAGCGACTCTTCATATGGTGTGAAGCATCCACATGCTTTTAACCATAGGCGACCATTTGGGAGAAGTTTCTCAACTGTTCTAGGGCGAGTGACTAGAGCAGACCTTTATCTCATAACCCTTCATGGAAGGCATGTTTAAGATCTCGTCCTTGATGTGCTTCACCTCCAAAGCTACTTAGGTGAAGCAGTTGATACAATCTCTTACTTCTTTGTCCCTTTCTTCATAGAATATAGGTGGGTAACCTCTTTGCTTCTAGATCTTGATGGGGCAAATGCCATTGAAAATGCTTTGGAGAGCTACTGAAAGGAATTCATTATGCCTGGCCCAATGTGCTTGAACCATTACTGAGCAGAGCTATTTAGTGTTAACAAGAATTCCTTGCATATTGCTACGTTGTTGGCATTCTACAACATTATATGGCCTATAGAGAGTTCTAGGTGCTCATCGCCATTCTTTGTCATGTCACAAAGTCTAACATGCCTTGTAGAGAGTAGAAAATTTATCAAAAAAGGTGCATTTTTTGATGCACTTTTGATTTTATTTCTGGGACAATTATGAGAAACATTAAATTTGGATATGACTAGACATATGGATTTTTTGATCTATGCGGGATTGAAGACTTGAAGATGAACATTACATGAAGAAGGATACAATTTGAAGATTCAAGGATGAAAAATCGATAATATGTTTCGATTATTCTATTGCAATCTTTTTTTTCTTTTCTCTAGGGTTGAACCATGATATTACAATTATTTATTATTTTGCTTGTGGCTTTGCATGATTACTTTGCTTGTTTGTATTATAATATGATTTGCCATGTGTATTGATAACATGTCATATAGAATAGGGAATGCCACTGATTAAAAATAGTTCATGCATGTTTATAAACTAAAACCTTGATTTCAAAAGAATGACTAGGAGAAGGTTTTCGAAGAGAGAACCTATAACCTTCATCATTGGTCCATAGGTAGCACATGGTGGTTTCGACCCCTAAGAAGGAATTTCATCATGTATCGGGTTGGATCTCCAAAAGGATAAGGTATTGTAGCATGATTTATCATTGCATACCCTTAGGTGGTGATTATAAATCATGAATAAAATATTAAAACGATGGTTATATACTTATGTTAATTTTATTATTAACCTCCCCTAAGAGCTCTGTTAATAAAATTAATGGCCAAAGAAACGATTATTAATATATGCTGGATCATACAGGTCCTGAATGGCATATATTAATCAAGAGGGGATCCGTGTTTCTGATTGAATTTGGCAAGATTCCCCTAGGAGCTTGTTGAATTTTGAGTTAGGAATTAGCGTTGTAAGGTTGTGCTATTTTTAAAGTTTTGACACATAAACACATTTGTATGTTTTACATGATTGTGTTATCTTACTAAATTATTATTATATGTTTGCTTATGTTTGGTATATGATTCTTTATTGTATATCAAAAATGCCTAAAAACGCTTTATTGTCGATACATGACAAAAACCAATTAACCGATGAGAACTATAATGATTGAAAACAGAACTTAAACATTGTCCAATCCTTTAAGAAACTGAAATTTGCACTGACGACACCTTGTCCCCCTGAGCCTATGAGAGATTCCACCAATGATCAAATCTAAGCATATGATCGTTGGAAAGATGCTAATGATTAGACCTGTTACTATATTATGGCTATCATGGATAGCATGCCGTAGGTTTAACGTGAGGATTATGAGACTGCTAGGCAGATCTTGGATAATCTTGAAGATATGTTTGGAGGCCAAGCCTTAACAAAGCAGCAAGGGGCACTTTGAAAACTCTTGAACTATAAGCAGAGATTGGGGATGTCTATAAAAGAGCATATGATGTTGGTCATGGGTTACCTTACTGAGGCTTAGACCAATGGAGCTGACATTGATGCTAAAACTCAGATGACTATAGTCTTTGAGACTCTATCTAATGAATTTATCTCATTTAAAGCAACGTTTAATTTAAGTAATAGATAGGATATGTGCTTAATGGAGTTGATGAAGAGTTCAAACTGCTGATCAGGAAGTCTCCTACTAGTGGCAAGGCCAACTTGGCGGTTGCTTCTGGTTCCAATCCCAAACTTGGGAATAGAAAGAAACAACAGCCCAAGAATGGGAAGTCTTCTATTCCTACAAACGGCAAGAATAAGAGAAGAAAAAAAAGAACCCAAGAAGCTCAAGTGCTTCTTCTGTGGAAAGGTCGGGCACATAAAGAAGAATTGCAAGGGCTTCCTTTACTGAGGAGGTAGGTGTGATTTTTTGTATTGAGAAACTTGTTTGGTTGAGGAATCCAGTGACAATTGGGTCATAACTTCTAGAGCAACTAATCACATTTGTGTTTCTCTATAGGGGTTCAAAGAAACTCTGTTGCATGAAGACTTCAGTCATTGGATGGGCAATTTCTCTATAGGGGTTCAAAGAAACTCTGTTGCATGAAGACTTCAGTCATTGGATGGGCAATGGATCCTAGATCTTAGCTAAAGCAATAGGAGACATCCATCTATATTTTGATAATTATAGGAATTTAATTTTGTGAGATTATTTTTATGTTCCTAAATTTAAAAGGAATTTAATTTCTATTGCTTGTTTATTTAAAGACTCCTATTTGGTTTCTTTTAATAATAAAGTGATGATTCGTGAAAACAAATATTTTATCTGTTCTTGATGGATGAAATAATCTATATTTTATCAAACCTAAGATCGACTTATTGCTTAATGCTGAGATGAATGATAATAACTCTAAAAGACTTAAAACTTCTCACTTTAATAAGACTTATCTTTGGCATTCACAACATGGTCATATTAATCTAAATAGGATTTAAAGGTTGGTAAGTGATGGACCTTCAATTCATTTAAAGGTGGAATCTATACCACAATGTGAATCTTGTTTGGAGGGTAAAATGACCAAAAGACCATTCAAGTATAAGGGCAATAGGGTCGAAGGGGTTCTAGAACTTGTGCATAGTGATGTTTGCAGACCGATGAACATATGAGCACGAGGAGACTACGAGTGTTTCGTCACTTTTATTGACGATTACTCAAGGTATGCGTATGTGTACCTAATGCACCACAGAAGGGAGACTTATGACAAGTTTAGGGAGTTTCGGGCTGAAGTGGAAAAGCAATTGGGTAGACCCACAAAGGCACTTCGATCCGATTAAGGTAAAGAATACCTTTCTGATGAGTTCTTATAACACTTATTAGAGAATGGAATTTTATCCCATTTGGCTGCGTTGGGCACTCCATAGTAGAATGGCGTAGCAGAGAGAAGGAATGAGACTTTGTTGGACATGTTTAGGTCTATAATGAGTTATTCATCATTGCCTTTGTCCTTTTGGGGATATACACTACAAACCGCATGTTATATTTTGAACACTGTGCCTTCAAAATTGGTTCCTAAAACTCCTCACGAGTTGTGGATGGGCAAGAAGACATCCTTAAACCATATTTGCATATGGGGATGTCCGACTCATGTCCTGTTTAAGGATGCAAATAAGATGGAAGCACATTTGGAAGTTTGTGTGTTTGTAGGATATCTAAAAGGGACTAAAGGGGCTTATTTCTATAACCCAAAGGAAAATAAAGTTGTGGTTTCAATTACTGTAACTTTCCTTAAGGAAAGTTGCATCAACGACTTTAAGCCTCAAAGCAAAGTAGAGCTTAAGGAGTTGACGAGTGATTCGATCACTCTAGGGGTTCCAATGGAAACCACTCCAATCGATGTAGAAAAACCAAATGAACCCGAACAACAACCTAAGGGCCTTTGGCATAGTGGGAGGATTGTGTGTCAACTTGAGAGGTATATGTTCAATGCTAAGGACTTTTTGGCTGAACCAAATGAACATGACTATGATCCTTACACTTATGCAAAGGCTATGAAGGATGTTGATTTGAAACTTTAGACAGAGGCCATGAACATAGAAATGAAGTCTATGGAGACTAGTTAAGTCTAGGAGCTTGTGGATCTTCCTGAAGGGGTAAAACCTATAGGGTGTAAGTGGATCTACAAGAAGAAAACAGGAGTGGATGGAAAGGTCAAACCTTTAAGGCTAGACTGATAGCTAAGGGATACACACAAAAGAAAGGAATCGATTATGAGAAAACCTTTTTGCCTGTGGCAATGCTTAAGTCCATCTAGATTCTCTTGTCCATAGCTGCCGCACTCAACTATGAGATTTGGCAGATAGATGTCAAGACGGCTTTTCTAAATGACTATCTTGATGAGTCTATTTATATGGAACAAAAGGTCAAAGGTTAGGAGGATAAGGTTTATAAGTTGCTAAAGTCGATTTATGGACTTAAGCAGGCTTCCTGTTCTTGGAACATAAGATTTGATCAAGTGATCAAGACTTATGGGTTTGCACAAAATGTAGATGAACCATGTGTGTACAAATACATTAAGGATAGGAAGGTGGTTTTTCTACTACTTTATTTAGATGACATTCTGCTCATTGGCAACGACATTGGGGCATTGTCATCAGTCAAATTATGGTTGACCAAGCAGTTTGACATGAAGGACTTGGGTGAAGCTAATTTTATTATCGGTATCCAGATCTTTCGAGATAGGAAGAACAAAATGATAGCTTTATCCCAAGCGGGCTACATAGATAAGATTCTTAGGAGATTTGCAATGCAGGATTCTAAAAAGGGTAGACAACCATCTAGATCTAGAATTACTTTTTATAAGAAAGACTCTCCAAAGTTTGAGGAAGAAAGAGAATACATGTAGAAGGTACCTTATGCTTCGGTAGTGGGTAGTCTCGTGTATGCCATACTTTACACACAACTAGATATTTGTTATGCAGTTGGGATTGTAAGTTGATTTTAGGCAAATCTAGGACCGAGCCATTAGGTTGCGGTCAAGCACATTTTCAAGTACCTAAGAAGGACTCGAGGGTTTATGCTTGTGTGTTTAAGTGAGGACTTAACTCCTTTAAGAGACACTGATTCAGATTTTCAATCTTGTATTGGATTCAAGGAGATCAACTTCTAGGTTTGTGTTTACTCTAAGAGGCGGTGCCATCAATTGGAGAAGTGTGTAGCAAGATTGCACTTCGGATTCAACAATGAAGGCCAAGTATGAGGCAGCTAGAGATGCTTCAAAAGAAGCAGTGTAAGTCCGCAAGTTCCTTAGGGATCTTGATGTAGTTCCTATATGAATAAGGCAATATCACTGTACTATGATAATAGTGCGATGGTAGCTAATGCTAAGAAATTAAGATTTCATAAGAAGAGTAAGCATATTGATCAGAAGTATCATGTGATAAAGGACTTCATTGAAGGGGCATGTCGCTGTGTGCCAAATCGCGTCAGAGGACAATTTAGCTAGTCCATTCATGAAGACACTTATTAGGAGAGTCTTCGAGAGGCATGTAGAAGCTACGAGGATGCGAGATTTGCATATTAACTCACTTAGCGCAAGTGGGAGATTGTTAGATGTGTATGCCCTAAGGAGTAAAAATGTGACATATCTTTGGAGAGATTTTTATCAATAAAGAATTTATTTATTATTCATATACCAAATCTTGTCCTCTTTACATTCATATTTTTTGAATGTATGTTAAGCAAACAAAAGTCTGAGACTGTCGGTTTAAACCTTTAAGAATTGGGCATATGATGGATAGATTATGTGGAAGACACGATTCTTATGGTGACAGTCTAAATCATAAGATCCGCAATCGAGGGAATAAAGTTGAGCATTTTATTCATACAAAGATTGTTATGTTGTCTATATCCCTAATGGGAGATAGTTTATCTTGACCATCGGAAGTAGACTCCCTGAATAGAAACATTGGCACATTGTCACAGGTGACGATGTATTGGATTGGGACATAAAGTGAATTGATTTGGATTAATAATTCTATCTTAGAAAATCGAAGTGAATTGATTTGGATTAATAATTCTATCTTAGAAAATCGATTTACTTTAGACAATCATATGTATTGTACTTAACCTTGAAATGAATAATAGGCCTGTTGTCTTGACTTATGTCTTTTGATGTACGAAAGGATGACATCCACATTTTAATAGTGGTACACATGCTGGTATGTTAGAGGCATGACTCTTAATAGCGTAGACCTGTTATTCATAGATATGGAATCCATAGCTCCCCTTCAAGAGTAGTCGATATCCTCTTATATGCGTTATGTTAGTGATGTGCCCTAGGTCAATTATGTAATGACCACATATTGACTTCATTACATTTGCATTTTATTAATAAAGAGGCATTTTTATTATTATTATTATTATTTAATGAATAGTTAATTTTGCCTAAGGTCATCAAGTATGTGACTTGATAGTAAAACTCTTAGGTAAAAATTGAATTATATTCTCAATTATCCCTAGTCGATCATTATTATTGGGATAATAATGAATAAAGACTAGTATGAAGTTTGACTGATGATTATGTTTTACTAATCATGCGTATGAGATACTAAGTCAACTCATAGATACATATTTGAGAAATGATGTATTGGATCGACTCGCTATGAGAATACTACATGGGTAATTGTCATAAGTGATTCTCATCACAATAGTATTATCCTAGTCCTCTAACCTGAAATCATCATGGTTTCCTACATGACAAGTTCTATATTTTGACACAATCTAATATTATCTTTAACAGGATGATGGAATGGATTGTTGTCGGATATAAAGTGAATCATGTGAGGAATGTGAATGGTTAAGAAGGAATT